>PVJD01001690.1:0-247981 GCA_004026545.1 Mormoops blainvillei
CTGTCTATATGGCATACATAGTTTTATTCTATTATTCAAGTATATATCTGTATATATAATCTTCCCAAGAAAATTAATATTTCTTCCAGAGCAATATTTTCCATATCAAGGTCTATTAGTGGATCTTGAAATCAACAGACAGATCTGTGACTAGCATTAGACAACCAAGTAAAAATAAAAGCAAAAGAGAGAAAAATCAAAAAGAAGACATAGATTAGAAAATATCAGACTCTAGTGCATCTAGTAAGTGTGAATTTGAGCAAATTAAACTTGCATTTGTTTGCGAGGGGTGTGTGTGTGTATCCACATACAGGTAGTGTGACCACTAGAAAATGGAACATGGCGAATTCTTTTTTTATGAATGTGTGACTTTTTGTTTTTATTACATAAAATAAACAAAACCACAATGATGAAGCCAAGATAGGGGTGGGGAACCTCTGCACCCCAATGTTCATAGCTGCACAATTTACAATAGCCTAGAACTGGAAGCAACCTAAGTGCCCAACAGTAAATGAGTGGATCAGAAAACGATGGTACGTTTACACAGGGCAGGCTTTTACTCCACAGCCTCCTCTGCTGTCCTGGGGCTGAGCTCCCTGGCTGCGACAGCCTGGGCCTGTCTTCCACCGCAGTAAGAACATATTGAGCTGCAGCAGCTCTGTCACTCTGGGATGATCCAAACAGAGACCTAATTAAAGAAACCAAAATTCCATGAATGGTGACCTGAGAGATTCTCAAAGAAACAGAAAAATAAATATTTGTATTACATTTAAAAATAGAAAATAAAACTGTAATTAGGGAAACATGGGCCAGAATGTATAAACATAACAACAATGTTTCAAAATACTGAATTGTGGGTAAAATGAATTTTAATAAGAGTGGTAGCAAAAATAATGAAAAAGGGTGTAGCTGTAAGACCAATTATGATGTAAGGATTTATAATACTTTATCAGTGGAGTAAATGTCTTGATAAATTGTCATGATGTAATAATATGGCTACCTCTTTTATCGCTTCCCATTTTACTCTCATGCCAGGATTATTGACCATATTTTAAAGTTTAAATTATTGGTTGCAAGTAATTAAATATGAAAATACTGCTTTCCATTATTTTTATTTTTTCTAAAAATTGTTTTGTATTTTCAAAAAGTATGAGGTTGTTTTGTAGATATGGAACATAATACATGGTTTTAACTTTGTTTTCTATTAAGATTGATAATAAAGAGCAATATAATTAAGCTACATAGAATTTCCCAAATAGAAATAAGCAAACATTTTTACTATATGGCATTCAAGGTATTTTTATATATGAAGATGAGTCATTCCTTTTGGCCTATTTAACATTATTTTATAGTAATAGCATACCTGTATCAATTTTGATTTCTTTCTAGTGGTTTCCTTTGCATTTTCTTAGTAGAAACGTATCCCTTTGCCTCACTGTTCTCTTTCATCAAACTGATCATGTTGTATTGACAGAATACATCCTGACTCCGTGCGCAGTAGAATAAGAGTTCATGTATATAGGGGAATTTTTCTTACCTATATTTATATCTCCAGACACAAAATACTTGATTTGTTGCTTTAATTTTAGTTTTACCAGGATTACAACCATTAACAAATTTTTATGTCTATGCAGATTAACATGTTCGCCACTAGATGTCACTCTTAATCACCATGATGGTCTGGATAAATCTACAAAGCCTTATATGCACAAAATTTTGAAATCGAAAGCTCCGAAAACCAAGAGTTATCATAACATATTCTGGAAGGGCAAACCAGACCTGACCGGACCTGAACTTACTTTTCAGCAAAATCTGACTTTATCTGACAGTAGGCTGCTCATAGTCTTCTTTTCCCACTTGGTATAAATGTTAATATGTTTGACTACAAGGTGCTTCCCAAAACCCCTGGAAAAGGTTATGAAATATTTGAAACATGCTCCACATTAAATTTCTAAAGTTTTATGTGGAGAAATTTTTTGGCCCAAGAATTTGTTTTTAAGATCATCTTATTTTTCCCCAGCTTATTAAGGAATAATTGGAGATTTTATATATATATCATATATATGATATATATATGATATATATATATATATCTCACATCCATTATCTCATATAGTTAACTCTATTTCTGTGTCTGTTGAGAATACTTAAATCTTACTCTCAGCAAATGTCAAGTAAACAACACCTGATGATTAACTGTAGTCATTATGCTGTACATTAATTAGATCCTCAGAACTTATTTATCAATAATTTAAAATTTGCAGTTTTTGACCTACATCTTCCCATTTTCTCCTCCCACCAGCTCCTGGAAACCACCATGCTATTCTTTTTCTCTATGAAATCAGATTTTTTTTTAGATTCCACATATTTACATAAGCGATACCAAATAGTATTATCTTTCTCTGTCTTGGCCCAAGAGTTTTTGATAAATGCCTCTCATCCAGCACCAGCGTGCTCCTTTTGATTTTTCAGGAAGTATGGTAATGAAAATAACAATAAAAGCATTAATTAAATTATACTCTGCACATCTGTGATAGCACCCATCCTCCCACTTTTGCATATGACCACTGCATCTAATTCTGGTACCATGAACCTTATTCTTATAACATTCACAATATATGACAATGTAAAAATTAAACTTTGAGAATTTTGTACCTTTTGCTAAAATTCAACTGGTTACAAAATACATTGTATGTACAAGGATACTCTTAAGTCTTCTATTTAAATCTCAGTTTTGTAATCATGTTCTCAAATGAGCGATACTTCTATCTGAAGTTCTCTGCTCATCTCTCATGACATATTTAAATTATATATAAATGAACTGTTCCCACATATTATGTATTTTTATAATTGTAGAAATATCTTTGGTAGCTGATCAGCATCTCCTTGAAAATATATCAGCTAAATAGGACATAAAGACAGGAGTTTTAAAAATACCACAGTTAAACCTGTTACTACTTCCTTCCTCTTTTCACTCAAATTATATAAACTTATTTTGAAAGACTGCTTCACAAAAATGTACCAGTTCTGAAGTTAAGCTTTTAAAATCGCCATCTGGTAAGATGACCACCAGATATTTATTCCCTTGTTTCTTGACACCTGGCATTGCTTTTCCATGTATCTTTTGTCACTGTCAAACCCAATGCCTTATTTCTTGGCTTATTATGAAAACCTAAGTAGGAACCAGGGGAAAGGCTGTATGATATAATAAAAAGATCATCTGATTATGAATCAGAGACCTAGGTGTAAATTCTAGATCACTTACAGATTAATTTAGCAATATAGATGTCTTCTTTAACCTCTCTCATTCTTGTAAAATGAAGCTACAAATTATGGGTATTTCTGCCTGCATGCCGACATCACACTAAATGACTAAAAGACGCATTCGTCTTTCTTCCTGCCTGTTAGCTAGCTTGCTGGAGGAATTAGTGGAGGCTTTTCCTCCTGTTAGGCCTGCATTTCTCAATTGGCGGGACACAAACATCTCAATAACAACACTAAACCTGCCCCTGAACTCCAGCCAGAACTCATCTGGCTCAGGTATTCTGATTGCCATCCCAGCTCCTTAATAACTTACGCATGTTTGGCTTCTTCCTTACTGAGAATCTTAGCATGATTTTGTTCTCTAGCCATTAAGGAAAAAAAAAAAAAGAACTTCAAAATGTGCTTTGCAGGTAGAAGCAATGAAACAACTGGGAGGAAGTTCCATGGTTATTAAGAGCACGGACTGGAGCCAGAGTATCCAGTTTTAAATTCTGTTTCTATGCTTTACTGGCTTCGGGCAATTCTTAACCTCTCTGTGCTTTACTAATTTATACAATAGGCATTATAATGCCAATGCACTCTTCATAAATGATTTAATATATTTAAAGCACTTAAAACTAACTATGCCTGGCCCAAAATAACTGCTATGAATGTGTTAACTATGGTTTTATTATAATTTGAGACATAGTCTAATAGCTATAAACATGAGCTCCGAAACTGAACAGTCCATCCTGGCAGAATCACTTAATATTTCCTTCAGTACATCACTTCAGCTTTCTCTCCTGAAATTTCCTCATCCATAAAAAGGGAGTAAATAATACTGCATACCTCATATGTGTGTTATAAAGATTAAATAATTAATGTTTGTAATGAGCATAGCATGGTAAAAAAACATAATATGCATTTAATAACGGTTACTTATAATGCTAATGGATTGGAATTTGAAGGCTCTTAACTATGTCTTCTATCATTTATCATTTTGGCAAGGACTTCTAGGTTTGTATTGATCTTATTTCATGAGATAACTAAGACAGGATAAAACTGCAGAAATGCAGATTTACCGGAATTACCCTCTGGAGGGCAGGCCCCTTGTGTACAGGCTTCCCCCACTAGGTGAGTGTCTAGGAACCCATCTGTACCGGTGTACCAGCTGGTGGTGTTGTGGGATGCTGCATTCAGCTTCAGTGAATTTTTTTTGAAGGTTCTTTCAATGTGTTTGCCCATTTCATGATGGGTGATTTACAAGCGCACCTGCCCACACTGCTCTTAGTGTTCAGCAGTTTTTGACCAAAAACCGCATGACCCCCAGGCCCCACCCTCCCTATTCACCTGATGTCACCCTGAGTGACTTTTTTTTTTTTGATTCCCTGGATGAAAAAAATCCTTAGAGGGAAATGTTTTGTCGATGTGGAAGAAGTGAAACAAAAAATGGCAGAAGCACTAAAAGGCATCTAAATAGATGAGTTCAAAAACTGTTTTGATCAGTGGAAAAATGTCTTTATAGGTATATTGCATCAAATAGAGAGTACTTTGAACGTGACTTAAGTTTAAACATGTAAGAATAAATACACATTTTTTAAAATAAATTCCAGGTTTTTTTGGTCCCCACCCCCCATGAAAATTGTTACAGGTTAAATATAAGCTGGCCTTTAGACATCTAAGTAGAGATTTCAAACATGAATTGGATATAAATGTCAGAAGAGTGGGCTTAACTAAATTAAAATTTTCGGAGTCATTGCTACAGAGAAGATTCTTTAGCCATAAAAAAAGGTAAAATCATTTAGTGAAAGAATGAGGTCAGTGAAGTTTGGGGAACCTGTTGTAAACTCTTAGGAAACCCTAAAGTTTGAGGTTAAGTAGAGGAGTTAAAAATGATCATTGAGTTTCATCATTTAAAGGTTGATCCAAATTGACAACAGATTTCAGGAAGGGGATGGGTGGGATGGAAATTAGTTTGGAATTGACTGGACGGCAAGGAAGTGGACAGTCAGTTTAGACAATATTTTGGTTACATTTGCTAAGAAAGACAACAGAGAAATTGAAGCAATCACTGAATAGGAATTCAGAGCCAAGGGAGTATTTTTGTTTGGTTTTTTTCTTATAATTGTATTTTTTTCCATTACCATTTAGTCCCCTTATAGCGCCCCCTCACCCGCAATCACAACACTGTTGTCCACATCCATGAGTCCTTTTTCGTTTTGCTCAATCCCTCTGCTCTTCACCCTCCTCCCTCCCTTAGCTGTCATCCTATTCTCTATCTATGAGCCTGTCTCTAATTTGCTCTGCAGTTCAATTTGTTCACTGGATTCCACATATGAGTGAAATCACATGGTAGTCATCTTTCTCTGACCGGCTTATTTCACTTAGTGTAATGTTCTCTGGGTCCATCCACACTGTCACAAAGGGTAATTTTTTGCCTTTTTTACAGCCAAGTAGTATTCCATTGTGTAAATGTCCCAGAGTTATTTTATCCCCTCATCTACTGATGGACACTTGGAAAATTTATATGGAACCACAAAAAGGCCGGCATAGCAACAGCGAACCTGAGAAAAAAGAACAAAGTTGGGGGAACTACACTATCTAATATTAAACTATACTATAAGGCCATAGTAATCAAAACAGCCTGCTACTGGCATAAAAACAGACACATAGATCAATGGAACAGAATAGAGAGCCCAGAAATAAACCCACACCTCTATAGTCAATTAATATATTACAGAGGAAGAAAGCACATATAATGGGCTAAAGATAGTTTATTCAATAAATGGTATTGGGAAAATTGGACACAACAACAGAATTGGACCATTTTCTTATACCACACAAGGATAAATTCAAAATGAATTAAAGTTTTAAATGTTAGACTTGAAATCATAAAAATCATAGAGGAAAACATAGGCAGCAAAATCTGGGACACTGCTCGTAGCAATATTTTATAGGATGTATCTCTCCAGGCAAGGGAACCAAAAGAAAAATAAACAACTGGGACTACATCAAAAACTAAAAAGTTTTTGCACAGCAAAGGAAATCATGAACAAAATGGAAAGTTAACCCACAGAATGGGAGAACATATTTGCGGATACATCTGATAAGGGTTTAATATCCAAGATTTTTTAAAGAACTTACAAAATTCAACATCCAAAAAACAAACAACCCAATTAAAAAACGGGCGAACAACTTGAGTAGACACTTCTCAAAAGAGGACATACAGATGGCCAACAGACAATATGAAAAGATGCTCAACATCACCAATCATCAGAGAAATGCAAATTAAGCCAGGTGGTGAAAGACAGATACCATATGATCTCACCTATAAGTGGAACCTAATCAATAAAATAAACAAGCAAGCAAAATATAACCAGCAACACTGAAATAAAAAACAAACTGACAGTCACCAGAGTGGAGGAGAAAGGGTGATGACAGGGGAAAGGGAAGGGAAGGGTCATCAAGGAACATGCATCAAGGACCCATCAACAAAGCCAAATGCGGGGAGGATTGAGGGTGGGGGGTGGGGGCAGGTAGGGCTGGGGAAAGTGGTGGTGGGAAAATGTTGACAAAAACAAACAAAAAAAAGTGGTCAGAGGGAGTCTGGGAATAGTGTGGGAAATTAAGAAGCCAAAGAACTGGTGTGTGCAGCCCATGGACATGGACTAAGAGGTGAGGGGATGATGGGATGGGGTGCAGGGTAAAGGGGATATGGTTGGGGGGGAATGGAACAACTGTAATGGCATACTCAATAAAATATACCAAAAAATAAAAAATAAAACCACAATGAGATATCTCATACCCATCAGAATGGCTATCATTAATAAATCAACGAATAATGAGTGCTGGCCGAGGATGTGGAGAAAGGGGAATCTTTTTGCACTGTTGGTTGGAATGCAAATTGGTGCAACCATTGTGGAAAGCAGTATGGAGACACTCAAAAAAAATTAAAAATGAATTTGCATTTTGACTCAGTGATCCCAGTTCTGGGAATATATCCATAGGAACCCAAAATGCTAATTCGAAAGAACATAAGTGCCCCTATGTTCATTGCAGCATTATTTACAATCACCAAGATATGGGAGTACTTTTTGAAGGACAATTCTTGTAGAGTGTGATTGTATTTACGAGCCGTTTACATAATTAAAAAGTTAAGACTGAAGAAATAAGTAACTGACAAAACAAAGGAGACAGAATACAAAGGACATGTGGAGGAGTCTGCAATTGACAGGAAAACGATTTCTTTTTTATAACGGGAGAAATAGATTAACTGACTCAATCAGTTTGTAGACTTGGTAATGGCAATAAAATAGGACTCAACTTCAGCAGTTTGTTCTTTTTTAGGTATTGTATCAGGATTTAGTGAAGAAAAGAGAAGTCACTTCAAGAGTTTACAGGAAAGAACACAAGAAAGGGAACTGGTTATGCAGAGCAGAGCACCAACATAGGGATTCTCAGATAACACAGAGTTTAGGAAAAGCAGTGTCTCACTATTAGCCCCATAGCTGAAGGTCACAGAGAGGAGGTGGTGTTTCTAATTCTAGGCTACAGTCACACCACGGAAACTGGAAACAGAGAAAGCCTGCCCAATGGGAGAGGGAGGCGATGAAGCTACTGTCAGAGACAGGACAAGAAGGATAGCATTGGCTTCTTCCTTTTTGCTCTTATACTCTCTCACCAGCCCCTCCCACTGGCAAAACCAGCAGGCAAACCTAGTGAGAAGGAAGCCAAGGAAAACCAGGCTTCAAAAATAATTTCCTTGCCACCAGAATGGAATTAGGGAGAGAATGCTGCTGAAAGTAAAGAAGGCTCAGGCGCCAACAAGTGTAAAATGATCCTACTGGTAGATACTGAGTAGAGGGAGAAATGAGGGGAAATGGGAAGTTTAGAAGCAAAGAAAAGATATAATGTGCTCATTGCAAAACAAGTAGAGTGAGCTTAATACGGAAACAAAATGAGGCCAAATAAATCATGTGAAATTACCAAATTTGTAGGTCAGAAATATCTAATATTGGAAGTAGTACAGCTAAAACTAAGAGCAGTTTTCTCGTTTTAATTTAACAAAAATAACTAAAATTATTGCATGCATTAAGAACTAACCTATAATTTACTATTAGATAATATTTTTGTCATTAATTCTGATAGAATCATGCAGTTACACTACGATTTATTAAAGTTCGCAGGACTCAAAGAATGGTATTTTGATGCTAAATTTAACAAGGATTAGGTTATGGTCATTATCTTTGTAGGTAAGAAGAAAATCTTTTATCACTAGGGCTAGAAATAATGTGGTTATTAGGGAGAAAAATCAATAATTATATTCACTTGATACCAGTGTCTAATTAATACCTACTTATGTCTTCATTGATTTATAATGGAGACTACAGGTTTCCAGGCACTGCTCACATCCATTGTCTAGATACATTTCTCCTTTTCCTCTCCAAGATGCCTGAGAATCTGCTTTACTGATCAGAAGTTTGCTCAGTCATAATATACATAGAATGAAAGTAAAGGTAAATGAACTGACCTGCGGGCTACGTATCAAGGCTCTGATGAAATATCCTTGTTGGTCAATATGGATGTCCTTTCTCATCTAGTTTGTTGTGTCTTCACAGGCTCAGTGCCAACATGGCCACTGTCTGGTCTAATCCATCACACCTTATTATACTAAACCTGCTGTTTCTTCCTGGTTTCCTATCTTTTAATACATCACTCACTGGCTGATCTAGGGTTAGACTGATGTTATAGTTCCACGGCTTGAGTCTGCTGTTATGAGTTGAAGATTTTGTTGCTCACTCCTCAAAGGTCACTTATCATCCTCTTATTTCTAAGTTCTTGGGTGAGGAGTGGGGAAAGGGGCATGCAAGTCACTGTTAGCTTCCTGTTCCACAGAAAGTTACTATTCACTAGAATATTTAAAGAGAGAGGTTAAGAACAAAGAGCCCAAGCATGTGAGTGTGTGTGTGTGTGTGTGTGTGTGTGTGAGAGAGAGAGAGAGAGAGAGAGAGAAATAAGGAGAAGAGAGGAAAGGAGGGGATGGGAGGGGAGGGGAGAGGAGAGGAGAAAGAGAGAGATTTAGGAGCAATGATAGTTGAATCTGTTATAAAATGGATTTTGGATCTCTAAAATCAAACTATTTGATGAACTAGTCGAATTTATTTATAATATCTGTGCTGTGTAATAAACATAAGCATTCCTTCAGATCATTTTTACTCATATACAGAATTAAGGATTATGATTCAATAAAATATTTGACAATAATTTATAGTGGAGCAGAATGTGGTTAAAATTGTTAAAACAAGTATGGCTGCTAGAAGTAAAACTACATATAGTTTGTCTTTGTAGAAATGCCAAATAAACTCATGTCCTGCTATTCTGTAATAGGAAAGAATTATTTTAAGTTCTATCATTTCTCCAGATCATTACCTTACAATCCATTTCATTCCTCAGCAAATTTAAGTAGCAATAAGATACAATGTAGCTTTTCAGTGAACGAACATCAAAAGATTCCCTTGATCAAGCATTTTCTTTCTATGCTGTTAAGCACAGCAATTTCATGAAAAAGGCCCATTGCAGTTAGAATTGAAAAAAAAAGATCCAATCATAATTTGTGAAACCAGAAGACTGCTAGAATAAGCCTTTTGAGCATTGATTATACATTTTCTATTGTGGGAGCCCTTATCATTTAGAATGAGAAAATCGTAACTATATATAAAAATATTGATTTGTTAGATGGTTAATTTCCAACATTTAGTTTCTACCAACAAAATTACAAGTTAAATGAGTAGATGGAGTTACATAACAGGCTTTTAGTAGGAGTTAATTATCCAAAGTAAAGAATGAATGAGAAAATAATATTTGGCTCTGTCATTGCCATATATCTCTATGAGAATTCTTGTTTTCAGATCAATTTTGCATCTTTTCCTCTCAAGATACATCTGAGAGGTGATCAATGATTTGTTGGTCCAAAAATCTAGGAAAAGTTCTTTAAAATTTTTTTTAAAAATTTACCAAAAGTTGACTTGGATTAATTATACCTTACCAATATATTACATGAGACATACTTAATAACCAAGAACCAAGGCAGTAACCTTTTCAGTAATGTTTGCCTTTGGGCTAAAATTCAATCTATACCTAGTATTTCATATTCTCAAAAACCGAACATACTTTTGAGAAAATATGATAGATATGACTATAAAATAATGGCATTGATCTACAGAAAGGTATCATTTCCTTATAAACATGTAAGTTAGTTGAAGTCCATTTCATAAATGTTAAACTCTTAAATTCTATGAAAAGCATGATCTACTATAATAGCTAGTTTAATTTTTTTATATTTACTAAACTTTTTGCAAAAAATAATGCAAACACTGATGACAGTAAGTGTATGTTATTTCATACCCATGCTAATGGTATTACACTTGATTTACATTAAATTACACAAAGAGCTTGTCTAGTTTCTCAAAAATTAAAAGGAAAATATCATAAGCCATGTAACTGAAACTTCAGCAATAAAAAGTTCTCCGAGAATCAGATCGTTAACTAGAAAAAGTCGCAGTTTTTGCATTAATGGAGTATAGAATGGGGTTTATTCTTGCATGTATTCAATACTTATTCAAGAAATATTTGTAGTGATTATGTGTTGGGAATTGTTAAATATTAACATAAATGAGTCATAATCAGATCCTGAGCTTATATTCTAGTATATCAGATCTTATATGGGCATAAAGAACCATCACAGAAGGCACAGAGTGATAGCAGGTGTCTGCCTAATTCATGACACTTTCAATGCATCCAAGTCTCCCTCAATGCAATCTTATGGTGAGCACATAAAAGTTGGGTGCACACAGCAATGCCAATCCTAGACCTTTCCTAGAATCCACCTGTTTAGCATTAGCTATGAACTTTCCTTTTTTTTCTGGTTGCAAATACAGGTTTTCAATACTCCATTGTGGCTCCATGGTTTGACTGTGTTGCAGCCGGTCAAGGCCTGGCAGGTCCACTCCGGATGTGGGCAGATGGAAGAAAATGCACAGAGCCACGGGAATGCTTGACATGCCTTTATTCACGGTGGGCAAGCCATGCACGTTGTGTGTGTGTGTGTGTGTGTGTGTGTGTGTGTGTGTGTGTGTGTGTCTGCATGTCCAGTGAGAAGCCCGTACTCCCTTAAGTACTAGCGACAACGAAGTCAGTAAAAAGCTAAAATAGTATATAACATAGCGTGATTCTGCGCATGGGAGCCCACTTCAGGTCATGGGAACCATTTATTGGACCCAGTCTCAAGGCTATGAGAACACTGCTTATTGGGCCCATTCAAGGTCGTGAGAAACTGCTTCCCTTAGTTACCCAGACACCTGGGTGAGGAAGCCAGACTACCTCCATTTACTCTATATTGACACACTAATTATACACACATATATATACACAGTGTATATATATATAATATATATATGAATGAGTCAAGAGTTAGAAATTTGAATATACTCAATAAAGGGTATTTTTATTAGATTACAAAGTGACTGCTTTTTTACTGAAGTGCTAAAAGCTTGGGTTCCAGAATATCAAGTTGGTTCAAGTTGTGATATAGTTTTCTAAAGTTAATTTCTTAATTATAAATGTATCATTAACTATTTTCTCATGTCTCTTTTGTTTGCTAAAGCCTTCTTAGCTTTGCAGTTTGTCAAATGTCAAAACACTTTTCCTAATATAGTGTTTTTGTCATGACTAAATAACATGTTTACTTTCTGCTTAAAGATTCTCCCAAACTGTCTTTAAAAATAACAATGGCAAACTAAATTCCAAAGATGATATATTAATACTTGAAAAAAGACTAAAAAATATTCTTTTTAAAATAATTCTAAAAATAATTAGGCAGTTTAAAACTGGATTTATAAATTCTTCTTAAAGTATATTTTGTATTTTAAAACTCTCTCTTCAGAAAAGACAGAGTATGCCAGGAATCAGGTTCATAGGAAAGGATAAGGTTCATCTTACTTATTCATAGACCTCAACAATTATCTTCAAGAAAGTTCTCCAATTAACTACTATTTTTAGAATTAAATTTCAGTCTCAGGAAAATTGATGTGCAGGCCAGATAGAAAAATTAAAACCCCAAACAAACAGTGCTTCACAATTTAATATCCCTACTTATTTTCATTTCCTGGAACAACATACTAGAACAGTTTAAATACTAAGAGAAGTCAGCTCCAATTTTCTCACCTACTGACAAAGATCCATTTCTTAGTTGACAACCTTATAAGCATTGACGTTTTAAGGGATTATTTCTAACACAGAGATCTTAAGACTGAAAGTTACAGTGGTCACAGCCCAGTGAGCCTCCAGGGTATAGTGGCCTTGCACCCGAATTTCACCTTTTTCAGGACAGAGGCGACTTACCATGAAACTAGAAAGAACATGGAAGATCATTTAGTGGCCATACTGCTTATGGAAAGGTAGGTTTTATTTCACATTGACATTTTATTTCTGACCAAAATATGTACAGGATGTGGAACTAGACTAAACAAAATGGGTCTATGTGGGTGAAAGAAGATGAAAGAAATGTGCTCTTCTGCTTTTTTTTGCATTCTTTGTGGAAAAAATAGGGGGGTTAGCTCATGACAATCTCCTCCTGCAAGTCATTAGGATCCAGAAACAAAGAAAACTCAGGTCATTCAGCCACCGTTTTCCTACTCAAATTGACCTCGCATCTGGCACCCATTTATCCTCAGAATTAAAGACAACTATGCATCAGGTACAACCAAACGGTTTTTTATGGTCAACTATCACTATGTTTTCTCCATCTTGTAGAATAGAGATGATTATAGAATTTGATAAAGCATTTTATTATTAATAAAACTTATACCATATATACATAATTATGAATTTTAAATGTGAAACATAATAGTTATTCTTTTAAATTAACTATCAAGTAAGCTTCTTTGTCTTATAGTAGAGCTTCAGTAATTATTTGTTAATTGGACTTGTTTCAATTCTATTAACAGATAAATTAAATTTTAGATTCATATTTAAATACTTTATTAAAAAAGAGAAGTACCACATACCTCAAGATTTATTGTAGTGACAGAAAGTGGCTAATGTAGGTATGCCCCTACTCCTGTCAAAAGTTAAAAGAAAATTAATAAATTTTAACTCAATGATTTTTAGGTAAAGATCAATTAAAGTCTTTGATATTTTAAAACAGCAAATATTTCTTTCTTATAAAGTACTGCCCTCCCTATGGATTTATTAGATTATATAATTTGTAATGAGCCAGACTGATTTTCTTCCATTTACTAACTGCTTAGACCATAAATATGTCAGTGTTTTTGAGGATGAAATATTATTTCTTCCCAATTAGTTGCATCTCACCAGCTTGCATTCAAGTTTATAAGGGAATAGATTAATATTTTTTATCACTTCCCTCACATTGAAGCTTTTATGTATCATACTTAGAGCAATTAGTATCCCCGAAATTTGGTCTATTTCATGTGGTCAGGTGGCCTGAGTATTTAAGTGTACTCCTATCTTGATATATGTCTATGGACTAGATATCTTAGGGTTCTAAAGGTATTTAATAGTTCTACAGTCAGAATGAAGTAGTAGATTTGTCAACTCCCTGGAATAGAGTATTACAAACAACTAATACAACACAAACAATTAATACCTCTAACATCTAAAAATCAGTAAATATTAATATCGTTTCTATTTGGACACTATGATATTAAAATCCTATTAGGAACAGATGTCAGGCCATGTGATACTAATCTATTGCTAGGACACATGGAGTATATGTCCAAATTAGAATTGACATTAGGATGTGGACATATTTTGGAGTCTATTATTAGCCTATCAGAGATACTATACTTCTGGGAAGACTTAATTTCAAATATGCCCATATTTCTGCATGCATTGAGGAATTGATCCCAAAATTTGATTTAAAAAAATGTATTGATGAGGGGACATAATTGCCCCAAAGATATCCAGACTCTAATTCTTAGAACCTATAAATACCTTAACTTATAGGTAAAAGAGACTTCACAGATATGATTAAGGTTAATAGATCTTGAGATCAAAAGATGGTCATAGAATATCTGGGTGGACCCAGTCTAATCACATGAGTGCTTAAAGGTGAGAGGCCTTCCCAGCTGTAGATATAGAGAACTATCAGCATGAGAAGAATTCGATATCTCATTGCTGGTTCTGAAATGCTGAGGGTTATGTGCAAGGACCAGAGATATTTGTGATGGAAATTGCCTTATAACTTACAGATAATCAGTAATATGACACTGATGATGAAGTAAGAAAAATGTTTAGGATCAAGGAGTTAAAGCTGGGTAATGTGACTCAACAAAACAGTGTATGCAGCCACACAAAGTAATTGATCATGGTGGAATTTCTGAATGGTATGGGTAAACTATAAGGGCTTTTCTTTGAGGGGACTAGGAGAGACACTAGAATTTCATTCACTAAGCATCTGTTAGACAATATTATTTTTATCTTTTGTTGAAATATGATTCCTTTAAAATTATTGTTCATATAAGAATGCAACTTAAATAACTTTTGTGCATTGGAATGTTTATTATGTTCGACCTCCACACAATCATCTGAGGGTCTCATTCACATGGTGTCACAAACAAGATATTGGCAAAAATGGGTTATAAAAATTGACAAAAAAGGTCTCAAAAAGTGTTAAGTATGAGATCTTGAATCTTAGAGTGGCTTAGTATCAGTCATCCACTGATGGCAACACAGAGCCCTTTCAGGTAGCTTAAGTCTAAAACCAGAGGAAGGAAAGAAAAGGCAAAAAAGTCACCAGCCCGAGAGCCAGCATCATGATAAGAGTGTTGGACAAGGCAGGGAGGAAGGAAAACAGTCTATGAGAGAAGCTGAGAAGCTGTGCTTGGAATCCTGAATTTTGCAAACATATGAACAAAGAGAATGAACAATTAATACACTTTATTACGGTCCCAGTGAAGGGCTGTAGGCAAAATCTCTGGATGTGAAAAACATAGCAAACAGAGAATTAACCAAGATTGTCCTTGCAGGGCTCACAGTTCTCAACATTGTCAGTCCCCAGAGGGCAGGCTACAGAGTAACTGAAGGAGCCAACGCCTGTTTTCCTGTGCTGGTGAATATTAATGCAATGAGCTAAGTACACAATGACAATAAAAAGGAGATTAAATACACATTCATATCATGACCTCAAAGGTATATTCACTCATTCTTTGTAACTTCCATAACATTACTGTGTTGTCTTGAAGGAAGACACAAGACTCTGATCAGCCACAGTATATTATGACACTGATGATATCTTACTTAATAAAAAGAAGTGCAGTAGACCCTTGATATAGTAGTGACCATCTTCATAGTTTTTACTGGAAATTAACCTCAGGGAAATGTACGACTCAAACCAAACTGATCAATCCCTGTAAATACATTGGCCAAAGTACATGTCAAATATTCTATATTCAGTATACTTACAGCTGCTACAAATCACTTCTACCCCTTTCTAGGAACCAGGAGACTCTAAAGTCTTTGGGGCTATTGAATTCTGTACAAGATACATATAGTATTCAGGAATCTTTATACATACATATACAGGTTTATAAATATAGTCATTATATAGATGAGATATATATATATAAACATCAATAATATAATTGTCATATATATGAGACATATAAATATGTAATCATTAATAATAAATATAATCATAAATGTCATATATATATGAATGAAAGGAACGCTGTTGCTAGGGGATTACTAACAGCAATAGTGAAAGGGGAGACTCCCATTTCAACCCCTTGATCCCTGAACCCATGAATGGTGGCCAGGAGAGAACCACATGCTATATTCGATGCTGATTTAGAGTGTACACTTCACCATTCTAGAAGATACTGTGCCAACTCTGTGAGGTGGTGCCACTTCGCAAGCCTTATAACTAAGTCTTCAAAAGGCGGTCCATTCTGTCAGTGTCGTTGCCTCAGGATGATGGGGCAAGGTAAGATCAGTGAATGAATATGAGCCTAAAACTGCACTGCACTTAGTGTGGACTTATTTGATCAGAAAGAATGTTGAGTGGAACAAAATAATGGTACATAAGGCACCTGTAAGCCCAGAGAGAGTAGTTTGGCAAAGGCGATGTAGTCAGAGAAGGTGAACCGCATCCAGAGCAAGTCTCATCCAGTAAGAAAAGAAGGTTTTACCTTCCGTGATAGAAACCATTCATTTTAGTCAACCTGCCATCTGGTAGCTGGCTGATCAGTCTTGTAAATGGTGCCTTATTAGAAATTCGGTGTTAATCTCTGCTGTTAGTAGATTAGGTATTCAACAGTATTAGCCATTCTGAGAGGTTTATTCACATATATTTTTCCTATGCCTTCTTCCAAGCCCTTGACTTTCCAGGAAGATTTTTAACCACAGTTGGTAATTCAATGCAGGTTTATATCTCTGTAATCAGAACTGACTTGTTGAGTGGAAGTCCAGGTTGCTGATCTCCTGCATGTCCTTCAGCCCTGCCATGCTGGCTGTTTTGTTCCTGAGTCTATTGGTCAGTGACAGAGGGAGCTGTGGTGAATGGCTGATTAACGTCTGCAGAATGAGCCATCCTACTCCCTTAACTAAAATCCTCCTCTGCTGAGGTAGCCTTTGGTGAAAAGTCACAAGAAACACAAAATCTTCATGCTCACTGCCTTTCTGAGAGCTTTATTCATATATCTTTTTCCTATACCCTCTTTCAAGTCCCTGACTTCCCAGGAAGATTGTTAATCACAGTCCATTATTCAACATAGATTTATATCTCTGGCCATATCTCCTTCCCAGCATAGTAAACAACGTGCTGCTTTGCTCAAAGTTTTTCCCAGTGCGGATTTTCCCTTTTACTAGTATTCTTATATTCAGGGCCAACTCAGAGTGGTACTATAGTGCTACAGCTGTCCACTTTCAGATGGTTATGACACATTGTATAAAAGCGTTTGTAAACTAAGCCCAAGTCATTTCTTTCTCAGTCATTAGTTATCGGGAAATCTTTATGAGGTGATAGAATAGAATCGAGAGAGATAAGTGAATGTGTGTAGCTGGATAAGGGGCTAAGGGTATTTGAGCTACTTCCTCATGCAGTTTACTGGTCGGCTTGTTGGCAAAGATTAATCCCAAGTTCACGATGGGAAGCTCTTATGGCAGTTTTGTTCCTCTTGGTCAAGCAGTTGGTGTCTGCTAAGACCTATTTTCACAGCAAATGTTCACAGGTTCAGAGTCAAATGGAACTGATTCTTCTCACTGTTACCCTTAGTGATCCACTAGTAACAACTTGTTTCCTGTTCTTGCCACTTTAGGCTGAGAAATGCTTCCACCAGTGGACATGACAATGATTCCGTTGTGTTTGAGGCTGCCACCTGACCAACTTGGTACTCCTCCTTTCCAAAAATTGAGCTTAATTCTCCTGTGCTTCAGTGTAAGCTGGATTAAGGGACTTGCTTCTGGTATAGATCACAACAGAAATGATGTTATATCACTTCTAAGAACAGGTTATAAAAAGACTGAAGCTCCTATCTTGCAAACTCTTATATGTTCCTTCTCTCTGTAATCACTTGCTCATGGGAAGCCAGATGCCATCTTACCAGGACACTTATTGGAAGCCCATGTGAGGAGGAATTGAAGAATCCGGCCAATGACCCACAAAGAATCGAGGCCTCTCAACCAACACTTGGGTGATCTGGGAAATAAATCCTTCTTTGCTTGGCTCTTCAGATGAGACTGCAGCCAGTACAGACAGCTTAACGACAAGCCCATGTGAGACTTTTAGCCAGAATATCTGAGCTGAGCTGTCTCCAGATCTCTGATGAACTGGAACTGTGAGATATTAAATGTTGTTGTTTAAATCTTCTATGTTTTCATTACTTTTTATTATGTAGAAACAGACAAATAATACTAACCAATATTAAAATTAACCCAATCTACATACACCAGGGGTTGGAGCTTTGTAGCATTTCCTCTCTGGCTTTGTACGGCTAGGTGGAAGGTTAGATTGCATAGCATGATGTTATGAGCCACTGAAAGTACTTCCACTTTTACTTGGAGTGAAATGAAGGCTATTATGAGGTTTAGAGAAGAATAATGACATGATCTGATCTATTTTTAAAACTACTACTCTGGTTACTAGGCTGAAAATAGGGGACAGGGCAATAAAGCAGAGACATTATAGGAAACCATTGCAATAATCCAGGGGAAGATGGTAGTGGCCTGGACTAAGGTATTAACCGTGAATGTTATGAGAAATGTTAGGATTTAGGATATATTTGAAAGCAGAGCCAAGAGGATCTTCGAATAGATTCAATATGGGCTGAGAAAAAGATGACTCCAGTTTCACCAGAGCAAGTGAACCCATAGAATTACCATCTATTGATATGCAAGTAGAACACATGTGAAAAAGAGTTCAGAGGCTGGGTTTTAAACATTTGTATATGAGGTATCTGTTAGATCTCTAAGAAAAAATATCAAGTAGGCATTTGGATATATGAGTCTGAGGTTTGGGTGAAAGGTCTGAGTTAGAGGTATACATTTGGGAATTATTGGAAAATATTTATTAAAGAATTGAAGTTTGATGAGATCATCAAAAGAGAGAGTGCATATAGAAAGGGGAAGGGCTAAGCTATGAAAGCCTCTAAAATTAAGAGGGACAACAAAATGGAGGCACCAGGAAAGAGAAGGAGCAGCCATTGGAGTGAGAGGACTATTATCCATTTCATCTGGATGGCATCTTTATTCACACTTCCAAAGCCTCTTCCCTTCTGATTCATATTCCTCAAAGCAGCAAGAGTGAATTTCTTTGTAAGTCACCCTATAAATCATCCTTTCTTGCCTTAAATTCTTTAGTGGCTTAAAAAAAATGCTTACAAGCCTTGGTCTTGTGTTGCCAAAGTATTTGATGGTATTGAGAATCAATAAACTAAAGCCTGAGTGATTTCCTTTGGCCCTCTTGATTCTGATCTTTCATATTTCTGATATTTAAACATTTGCTAAAGTCAGACTTTCTGCTCCCTTCCCGTTTAGGTTGCATGATTTATATCTGCATATTCTGAACACAAGCATTGTAACTGACAGTTGCTTAAAATGTATGTAACTCAACAAAAAAGAACTGGGCTGGATAGACTGGATTTTTTTCAAGTGATAGACTGGATTTTTTTTTTTCAAGTGATTGACTAGATTTTTTTTTTTTATAAACCTCCTTGGCACTGATCACTCTTTTGTGTGATAATCTGTAGAAAAGACCCCTTCAAAATAGGCCCAAGAATCCTCCTTCTATATCATAGCAGTTAAAATTGACAGAAGAGTTAGTACTGAAAAGTATAGGCTAATTTTTGAAATCAAGTTACTTATTGGTTTGTAGATCATTAACACCTTCTATTCAAATAGTGTTTTGTAATTTAAGAAAATTCACAGCATTATCTATTGCCTTGGGTATTAATGCTTAGATAAACAGTTCTGTTGCAGATAATAGTCAATATAAAAGAAGTATACATGTGCTTCTTTTTTTCTAGGAATTTATGTTAACTACGTCACTAGTCTTTTTACATATATTGTCTCATTTACAATTTGAAAAGTGTCAAATAATATTTTCTTGATTATCAGATATAGAGCTAGTATGAAATTCTATAAAACTTAATGAGAGATACAAGTTTAATTCAACATAATCCTTTAAGCTGCATATACCCACAGATGGTAATATCACCAGAAACGTCATTGTGAACAGAAAAAAAAAGTGATCTTAACAATGATTGTGCCCTTAAAAATGATGTAGGACTCAGTAGACAGTAGTCATTTGATGAAAATGGTGGAATGACTGCTCCATGCAATGTTTTAGCAGCCGAAGGAAAATGTTTTATATTTTGTTTACAGGCTTCTCCTCATTTTCAAAAAATTATTTTTGTTTGTTTTTGTATAGACTCCTAATAGTACAGAGGTCCCTTACACAACTATTGTTTTTGTTTTCTTTCTGAAAATTGTTGCATATCTTCAAGTAACTCAGGAATGCAGGATAATTCTATCCCAGCCCTTCAGCAAGTCTGACTCGGTGTTACATGTTATTTACCTTTAGTATTCTCTCAGGAAATTATTGAAAAATCCATTGTCAATTTGCTTTACATCTTTTTTTTTCATTTGCTATTTGTCATCCATTGTTCACTTTTCAGGTATGTCTTCAGTTTAGAGGAGAAACAACTGCAGTTGCCTGTCTCCATGCTTTGCCATTTTATTTTAGAGCACCCTCTTGGAATTTAAGTAGACTAATTTGTCTAAATAAAGAAAAGCATGTCAGGTTATACGGTGCTCCTGATTGCCCCTTAAACAATCAGCTATTCTCTTAACTCATTTAAAAAAAAGAAAAAAATTGATTTTTTTTTTTTTTTTTTTTTTTTTTTTTTGGTGCTCTGGTCGCACAGGGTTTCTCTGTGCTCTGATAGCCACGATACAACCTGACAGGCATACCGCAGTCACGGAGCATTGCCCACCCCATTTCAGCAGACCTCATCTGTAACAATTCTCCTAGTGGCTGAATTTAGCTCATTTCTTATTTCTTTGGAGGTAAACTGTTTTCTCAGCAATGAAATGACTTTTTAGGATGCTCTTTTATTTCAAGGGGATACTTATATATTTGTGTAAAGCTCTTCTCCATGTTCTTAATAAGAAGATAAAAAAATACTTTACATCAGTAAATATGAAGACAAGGGAAGTTAGAAATTGTGAAAACTAGATCCATGAGCTACTTTTTATTTTAAAATATAATTTCCATGAAGTTCTTATATTAAAAATTACCTCATCACTTTACATACATGCATAGCTATTAAAACAAATGTTTCTTCAAATATTTCTCTGTCAGCTTACCTCAAACTCTGAAAATGCAAAACTAAGCCTACTTTTTTTGTATGTACATATAGTATGTGTATATATGTATGTATTTTTTATTCAGACCTAGATTTCTGAATCCCCTTTGGCTCATTAACCAATGGTCCAAATCTACCTGATTCCTTCAGACTTTCTGAGACCTATTTCTTCCTTTCCATACCCAAATCTCATCCTTACATTCACAAACTTTTACCTAATTGCCAACAGTTCATTCTTGTTTCACGTTAATGCCCAGTTAAATTCACTAAACAACTTCCCTGATCAGAAATTGTCACTAGTACCCAGACATTACAGGATGACATTCATCTTGGCAAGGAAAGCCCTTACAGCTCAAGCAACAGTGCAATCCACTATTTCACAGCGAAAATTCACAGTGAAAATCCACAGCACCTACCAGGCTGGTATGCTCATCGCCTTTCAAAATGTTCTCCTTCTTATATTGAAATGCTTGTTATTTATTCTTTTCTCCAACTCTTTAAAATTTACTTGAAAATAAAAGATTATTAAGGTAATACTTTTAAAATAAAATATTGCCGAAGAACATATAATGTGAAAATGGCAATATCTAGTACTTTTCTACTTTATCCCAAATATTGCTTACCAGCATCGCCCCTTCTCAACTCATGTGGCTACTTTTTCTTTCATTTAGAAATATTTTTTAAATGTTTATATTGACACCCTTCAGCAAAATTATTTTAGGTGTTGTCTTTCAATTTCCCATTTTGGTAGGTGATAACCTGGCTCTCCTCTCCTCCATAAGGTAGTTTTCTTCTTCTCGAGTCAAGGTGTAAGTTATGTCTATGCTTCCTTTTTAGGCACTTCTTAATTTTTTTTGTGGACTTAATGATTGTTTCGTTTTTTCCATTTGACTGTTTTTATATACCCATTAGTAATTTTCCAAGTCTCAAAAGTTCTGCCAAATTTTATACCCTCATTTTATCTTGCACACTGTTCAATAGATTCATTATAAAGGAAACATTAAAAAATATAAGAGTTTTTGAGTCATTAAATGCTGGTAAATAGCTTTACTCTATCTTTATACTTGATTGATAGGCATAGAATTCTAAGTAAAAAATAATTTCACTCAGATTTTGAAATAATCTCTCTATTGTATCCTAGCTTTCGCTTTGGCTTGTGAGACATTCATTGTTATTTGGACTATTAATGTCATGACTATGTATGACCTATTTGTTTTCTCTAGAAGATGTAAAAGTACTTTTTAAATCTTTGTATTCTAAACTATTACATGACTTTCCTTGGTTCATGTCTATTTTATCCCCATTTATTATTCAATCTTGTGTCATTTAGTACTAGGCAATATTTTTTTTATTTTTGACTATTTCTTCTCCATATTCTTTGTCCTCACTTTACATTTGTTCTTTACTTGCTACTTAGTGAGCTGTTTGATGTCCTCAATTATCATTTAAATAATTCATCTTTATTTCCTATTTTTTTAAATCTTCCTTTCTTTTTTTAATTAAAATTTTTTTTCAAATATTTTTAATTTTTTTATTGTTGTTCAATTACAGTTGCCCCCATTTTGCCCCCATTACTCTCTCCCACCCTACCCACCCTCTCCTCCCACATTCAATCTTCCCCTCCCCTGTTGTCTATGTCCATGGGTCCTTTCTACATGTCCCTTAATGACCCTTCCCCTTCTTTGCCCCGTTTTCCCCTCCCTGCTCCCCTCTGGTTACTGTCAGTTTGTTCTTTATTTCAATGTCTCTGGTTATATTTTTCTCACTTGTTGGTTTTTTTGTTTAGGTTCCACTTATAGATGAGATCATATGGCATTTGCCTTTTACTGCCTGGCTTATTTCACTTAGCGTAATACTCTCCAGTTCCAACCATGCCGT
The DNA here is from genome assembly GCA_004026545.1 of Mormoops blainvillei. Lineage (NCBI taxonomy): Eukaryota > Metazoa > Chordata > Mammalia > Chiroptera > Mormoopidae > Mormoops > Mormoops blainvillei. The sequence goes on from PVJD01001690.1 coordinate 23,004, forward strand.
CGAGAAGGATGGGAGTTCCTTTTTCTTTCTGTTGTGTAGTATTCCATTGTGCAAATGTACCACAGTTTTTTGATCCACTCACTGACTGATGGGCACTTAGGCTGTTTTCAGCACTTGGCTATTGTAAATTGAGCTGCTATGGACATTGGGCTGCATAGGTTCTTTTGAATTGGTGATTCAGGATTCTTAGGGTATAATCCAGCAGTGGACTTGCCAGGTCAAAAGGAAAATTTTAGATATTCCACACAGCAATATTTTCACCAATATATTCCCTAGAGCAAGGGACATAAAGGAAAGAATAAAAAATGGGACTTCATCGAATTAAAAAGCTTCTGCACAGCTAAAGAAAACATCAGCAAAATGAAAAGGGAACCAACAGTATGGGAAAATGTATTTGCCAAGGATGCCTTGGACAAGGGTTTGATCTCCAAAATATATAAAGAACTCACATGACTCCACTCCAGGAAGACAAACAATCCAATTAAAAAATGGGCAAAGGACCTGAACAGACACTTCTCCAAGGAGGACATACAGAGGGCCCAGGGACATATTCCTTTTTTTTAGAAAATGATTTTTAGTTTATTTTCAACAATAACGATGAAATATTTTTATCTATACTATTCAAAATTTTCAAAAGTTCTTTTTTATTGTCTTATTATCTGCTGGTCCCATGTTTATAGCTTTTCTTGTTTCATAGATACAACATCTCTCCTTATCTCTTGGGATCCCGTATTGTTTCTGCTGGCTCTTTTTGTCTTTGTTTTAATCTCTTGCACATTTGAGATTTTAAAAAATATATATTTCATGATCTTTGAATATACAAAAATATTTACTAATTCAACAAATATTTATTTAGCACTTACTATGTGCCAAACCACTCTATTCTATAATATAGTGATTAAATTTAAAAAAAAAGCACTGCCCTTGGATTGTGATGTTAAAACCTGATTGGAAATTTTGGCTTCCAATAATTGTGGAATTCCTGTTATTTGACTAACCCTCCCACAAATAGCAACACTTAACTCTGATATAAAGAAGAACTGAAAATTCTAGAGAGAAATCAAAATTAGACAGAGAGTGGAGAGAATCTAATCTTTGAAATTAGGGAAACACACTGGGAAAGATTTTTACCCATGAACTCTCAACAGTACCAGCTGATAAAGTTTAAGCAGACAGCCTACACTTGTATTGATCTAATTATATGGAGTATAGAGTCTAGTGACCAAAATGACTAAACATCCTAAAGAAAGTGGGGGGAGGAAGGAAGGGAGGTGGGGGGGAGAGAGAGAGAGAGAGAGAAGTATATAGGAGGAGTCCCAAAATCTGCATATAAAAGTTGTTCGGATTCATTGCTAACCTTCCTGCTTGTGTACAAAGGACTCCAAGAAGCCCCATAGGAAGCTATAGCTCTAACATTGACAGATATAAGGAGAGATTTTTAGCTACTTCCCACCACAAGAGTGACAGAGTTTGGAGTTCAAGTCCTTCCAAATTAGAGAGATGCAGTAAATACTTCATTTTGCAATGTTACTCCAAAAAACACACTTTAAGATTATTTCTCAGAACAAAAATATTCACCCTAAGACTAAGAGTAAAACCAAACTTGACTTTCCCTTGCATAAAATAAAAGCACACCTCCGTAAATTCAAGGCAATCTGCTAGTTATTTCAAAGGCTGCTGAATAAAACTCAACATTCTCCAGAGGCAGAAGAAAGTATCAGAATCCAGAGTGTTCACAACTTATCAACAATGTTTAATAAACAATAAAACAATTACTGTGTAAAAATAAATATGATGCATAGTTAATGGAAAAATCAGTAAATTTTTTAAAATGCACAAAAACACGTTTGAGGATTATCATACAAGGGCTATAAAATCATGTTTGTCTAGGTCATCTAAGAATCAAATGCATTTCCTCCAATCACTGTAACCTCCAATGACTGTAACCTTGGCAGTCAAATGCCAAGATAAGCTTAGATGTGAAAAAATTTAAGGCAAATGCCTGTGAGTAAAAAAATGGGAGAGAAATGAGAAAGGCTGGAAGAGCCATCAGAATGTGACCGTGTGTAAAGGACGGAGGGAAGGAAAGAAGATTGGGTCATAGGGTTTTAGACTGAGGTACAGCTCTCAGGCGGTTGTTAGAGTCCTCAGGGCAAATCTGCCCATCAGAAGAGGCCTGCGCATACCAGGTAAAGTCTCCCTCAGCATTCCTGTCATGCTCAGTCATTGGCTAGAAACTGCTCATGGGAAATCTGTTATGCTCTGCACGGTCTGAGATCTGGGTCTGCACAGGGGTTTGAAGAGTAACTTCTTTGTGCTTCCAATGCACCACTTTTCTTGAGGAGAAACTTAGAAGAGGAAATTTGGTGGGACAAACAAGAGTCTGTTATTACAGTCTTACTTTGTAACTGGTATTTTATCCTTTGCCTTCTCCACTAACAGGCAGGTATAGTTGACTTAAATTTCATACGTCTGAAATCTTCCATTTTAAGGTGTCTAAACCATTGGAAATCACCTTCTCAATCTCGGATAGAGGTTGAGAGAAATCAACAATATGTGTTGATTTACAGTTTCAGTTGGACATAGACATGGCAAAATGCACACAAAGAAATCATCTGTGTTCCACACTTACTCTTTTCTGTCCTTGTTTAAAAGCAGTCCCATCTCTTTCTGCCAGTTGAAGTAATTACCTCTGAAATTATGAAGATTTCTCATCTTACCTACTGGTCCTTGGGATCAATAAATCCAAAGTGCCCTACTGGCTGCCAGACTTGCAGTTTAATAAGATCCTTGCTAAGTGACTTAGAAAGAGTGCACTCCCTTGGGAGATAACACCTCTAATCCTGCAAAATCCAGAAGGACCAGGATGGGAAGCACAAATGCCCTGGTAAAGTACTAGGAGTGATGATGGTAAGAATGGCTACTCTTGTTTTCATCTACTGGTTATAACACACCTGAAATTGTGCATTATTCCACTAATGACATAGTATCATGCCAATGCATCATTAATACATCCTGAAGGACAAAACTCCATCTTTTCATATTGTTGTCATTAAGCTGTGTTTTAAGTGTATCCTTAGGAGACTGTTCCAGCATTCTGTAAAGCTAGATGCTTCTGGATGGTGCTACATGTGTTATGATAAGTAGATTCCATGGTTGTGGATCCTCTCTGTATCTCTCTTACGTTGAAGTGGGTCCCCTGGTCATATGTTAGGCTGTGTGAATTATGAAAAGTCCTAGAGACTGGATGAAGTTCTGTGGGAAGAAAAAGGACAACTTGTATCTGTAATACAGGTATCTATTCCTTTGAGGATTAACAGATGGTCCTTTCAGGAATGAAGATGATTGATGCATTTGAATTGCCACCCAGTGGCCAGTGGTGTCCTGAGGAATTACGCCATATTTGGGGTACAATATTGGTCTCTGTTGCTGATATATCAAACATTCATAGGCAGAAGTAGCCAGAAGCCCCTAAGGGGAATTTATGGTGCTGGGCTTATAATAGCTCTGTGTCTGCTACCATGGCACTACATTGTTGCACCCATCATTCCAGTTTGGACCAATGATAAAGGCTGGCTTACATCAACTGATTAATATCATTGTTCGGTGCTTCTTCAGTGGTACATGCATTCTGGTAGGCATTAACATGGGGTACAAGAAATCTTCATTTTATGTGACCACTGCATATATTTGTCCAAATGACTTTATATTCTACCTATAATCTTCTAGTTCTTTTCTTTTAAAGTCTCTAAACAGGAACCTATGTGCAGTCTCATATTGGGTCACTGCTCCTTTATTTGAAGTGGATGACTAGGTGCATACTGGCAGTCCTACCCATTAGGAAGGTTTTCCCTATCTACCGTATTTCACAGATGCTCTCGAATGCAGCTATAATGCAACCCCTATTTTAGCCTTGGAACCACATACCATCTATCTAACATCTATAATGAAGTCTGATCTTTTTTCTCCTCTTTAGTTTTTTCTTATGGGGAGTATATCCCATGGGAACTGTGCCCTCAGTGTGAACAAGGCAATGGGATTTAGTGTACAGTGGGCAGGGCCATTAATCAACCTTCCTGAAGCCAAAGATCAGATAATTATCTCAAAAGTCTGTAGTCACCAAAATAAATATAATACATATTTAAAGATTTTATAAAGACAAATATATATAATGGATGACAAGATGGGGAATTTCAGGATTTTTGGAAACTATAAAAAATAACTAAATGGAAATCATTTTTATAGCATATTGGATTCAACAGAAAATAAGGAATAGCGGTCTTGAAGACACATAAATCAATTTTACCATATTGAAGCACTGAGAGGAAAAAAGGTTGAAAAATATTTGTAAAGAATCTCAATGACCCGAAACAGCATGTCGGGCAATCTAACACACACAAATGGAGGGTTAGAAGAAGGGAGAGATAATGAGAAGAAAAGAATGTCTGAAAGATATCGGCTAAAAATTTTCCAAATCTGTTTCCAGATCACAACCTACACATGCAGAAAACTCAGCTACTTACAGATAGAGTGAATACAAAGAAAACCATAAGTAGGCCCTTCCATCCAATGGCTGAAATACAGAAATAAAGAACCAAATTTTCAACACAACTTTATGAAAAAACACATTACCTATAGGGCATACAACAATTTAAACATCTGTCACCTGTTTCCATGTTGTGTTTCACTGAATGTAAATCATCAACTCTACTGTAACATGTACAGGGGTGGGCAAAAGTAGGTTTACAATTGTTCATATGGAAAATGATATAATTAATAAATAATAATAAAGACTAAACTTGCCATTTCACATACTCGCAGCTGTAAACAATTTTTACCCCTCCCCCATATAGCAACACTCTCATTCCATGTTTGTGCTTTATCGGTATTAAGAAATCAACTACGTTATGAGGTCATAAAATATTTTATATTTATTTTTTCTATTATATGTAAGCTTAACTTTAAAAATTTAGATTTTTCATCCACTTAAAAATTATTTGTTAACTTATTTTTGGTGTGAGTTTTGGATCTAACTCTATTTGGGATCTAAAGTGTGTGAACTTTCTTAACATCATTTACTAAACAACACACCCTCTCTCCTTTGGTTGATAATGATATCTTATCACTTTTATGCACTGCTTTGTTTCTAGGCTCTATATTCACTTTTTATTTGTTTATCCTGTGGCTGTCCTAAAATGCCTTAAATATTATGTATTTGCAATATCTCTAAGCATTTCTCCTCTACTTTTAAAAATTGTTTTGACACTTAGGATAATGTTCTTCTAGTTTTAATTAAGGTATTACAAAGTTTTATATTTTTCCCAAAAAAGGTTTAGGAATTTTTTATTAGGTTAATTTCTTTTGTATATTGATATTTTAAATGCCATTTTTACTTTCAAATCATTAGTTATTCTCTGCAGATGTGGAGGTATGATTTCTATTTACCTAAGTTTAACTTTTGTTTTGCAATCTTGGTTATCTCTTCTAGTTGTAGTTGCTTAGTTTACTTTTTCGGTTTCTGGATTTTAATAAGGTTGATTTTAGGATATATAAATAATGATTATTTATTTGTATATCTTATCCTATGTCCATAAAAAGTCCAGCCATTGTTAATATAGCGAAAACGGTTTGCCCAACATTGATGTAACCTGGCAGCCAAAGAGAGTGGACTGGAATGCAAATGCGTGATCAATGACAACTTAACTGTACTAGTCAGCGGGGGCAGTAGATGCCAGTTGAGTGGGCATGTGTACTGTGTGGTCATCCCATTCAAAATGACTGAGCTAGTAGAGCAACAGATATGTATCAAAGTTTGCATTAAGCTTGAACATTTTTCCATGGAAACTATTTGGATGACTTGGAGGGCCACAGCTATGGGTAACTTGTGATTGGCAGCTTCATCACGACAACACAACTGCTCATACATTACATCTAGTACACAGTTTTTTATCAAAACATCAAATCATCCAGGTGACTCAGCCCCCCTCTATAACCCAGATTTGGCACCCTATGACTTCTGGCTTTTCCCAAAACTAAAATCACCTTTGAAAGGGAAGAGATTTCAGACTGTCAATGAGATACAGGAAAATACAACAGGGCAGTTGATGGCGATTGTGAGAACTGTGTGAGGTCCCAAGGTACCTACTTTGAAGGGGACTGAGGCATCATTGTCCTATGTACAATGTTTTTTGTGTCTTGTATCTTCTTCAATAAATGTCTATTTTTCATATTACAAGGCTGTATACTTTCTGAACAGACCTCATATATCATACAAAATAGTTCTTGTGAATAATCCCAATTTCCAGTTTGTTTTAGCAAAGGATAAGATTATTTCTTTACAACTTTGAGTGTATAAAATCAAAGTAGATTTGACTGCTCATTAAAGGATTAAATGTCTAGGTCTACCTCTATATTACACTGGTGTATATTTTCGAAATGAAACAAAAATAAATAACTCTAATATTCAAGTATAAAATAACTTTCAAAAATCATTGTTCTATAAATTCTTTGAAAACATGAACCATAGAATCCAACACATATACTACTAAGTAATCTTGGTGAAAAAGACCTGAACCAGATATATAAATTTGGGAGCCATCAGCTTACAAGTACATAGTATTCAAAGACATGGCACTAAATGTGGTCCCTGAGGACGTGCTGAAATAAAGAGGACGTTAAAGGAGAAAACCACTGGGTGCTGACTGGACTTTCAGAGGTGAGGGAGATGAGTTGCAGTTCACAAAAGCTAGGGGGAGCAGCCAGTGATATACGTAAGATTGGGTGAATGAAAAGTCATAGAAAGCCATTGGAAAGGAGTTTCCCATGGATGGAGTGAACAGGTCTGAAAAATAGTATTGAGGGATCATGAAATATGCAGACTGAGAATTTACTAGGGGATTTTACAATATTTAGGTCATTTGTGATAAAAAAAAAAATTCTTTGGAGCGACAGGGACAAAGCTTGATTGGAGTGGCTCAGGAGGGCTTGAGAAGAGAAACTGAACATCACCAGTAAGGCCGTTTTCTAGTTTTCCTTGGAAGTAGTGTAACATAGAAATAAGAGTGGACTTGGGGCCAGGATGCCAAGATTTAAATCCTGCCTGCACTGCCTGCTAGCTATATGATAAGTTATTCATCTGTTTGCACCTTGGTTTTCTCATCTGTAAAATAAACATTTTTATAAGACTATTGGGGAACCATACGAATTAAATGAGCTAAAATAAGTAAAACTGTTACAGCTGTGTCTGACACATCATTAATATTTTGAACTCCTACTATTCATAGAAGCAGAAAAAGAGAACGGGAGCTAAAGGAAGATGTCGGTAACAGGGAAAGGTATTTAAATGCTCATTTGAATGCCAAGGGGAATGGTTATATAGCAAGAAAAAACTGGTGATGTAAGAGAGAGAAAATAGCTACCAAAGCAATGTCTTTGAAAGAGCTAGAGAGGACAGCATTTAGTACTTACCTAGAGTTTGGTTTATTTAGAATCCAATCCATTGCACCAGGAGTAAAGGCAGAGCACATGGGATCACTAGCTGTTGGTTGAGTATTTGAATGGCAGGAGCTTCTGGGTATCTTCCTCTGACTGCTTCTATTTTCTCAGTGAAATAAAAAGAAAAGTCATTACCTGTGCATGGGCGTCATGTCAGTGGATCTAGGATTCTTTCACAGAATGGTGAGAAATGCATTTTGAGGACCCACGCACAGGAGGATGTGAGTTGTAGGGGTAAGATTTATTGGAGCAAAAAACAAAGGACTGCCCCCAGGTGTCTGATGTTTCATCCATAATCGGGCGGCTCAGCTCTCTCTCCCTGCTGGAAGTCCACCCTCTGGAGCCTCAGACCTACCCCCGCACCTGTCAGACCCAGGAGGGCCAAGACCAAAGATGCAGAATGTGACTCGTGTCCCCATCTCTACCTCCGCTGCTAAGGCTGGATGGGTCCCGGGCCATGACCAGCCTTGCTTGGCCCTGCACTACTGCCAGCCTGCTTGGCTGTGACAGAGAGAGCGTGCGCCCCAAGGAGCCCTGGGACTTTGTTAAGCTTTGATTCTATCTCTTTGCGTTTGGGAATGGGTAAGCTTCCTTGCAAACTAACCAATCTTCTTTCTAATTCTTTGTGGGTTTGTGTTAGGCCCTACCCCTAACCAACCTTTTCCCTAGATCTTCTGGGGTTTACTTTGGCTTCTACTGCGCATGCCTCAGCAGAGGAAATTCCCCTTTTACTGATTCTCATACCCTACTCCCTCCATTATCTACAGGAAAGGGAACTGTTGTCCCCCGCCCAGGAGACTGTAAAACCCGTTCTCCCTGCCAGCAGGATCAAGTCCCTCTGGTGGAAGACGGAACTGCCCCTTCCTACTTAATCAGGCTTAATATCTGATTCCATTTGCTTCCTTCTTTTGTTAATTAACTAGCTACCTAGCCAACGGGGAAGTGTTAGGTACTTTTCGTCATGATTGGATCACTTTGATTATTGTGCTTTAGAATTAATTAAAGTTTATCAATAGGTCAAAATGCATTTCCTCCTCCACCCAAATAATGAAAGTTTGGTTTATGAAAAGAATAGAAAATTTCTCCTTGCTTCCTTGCAGTCTCAGCTGGCAGGTGAGTCATAACCAATTAATAAGTGAAAAGGCAAGGACAAAATAAAAATGCACGAATTATGCCAGGGATTGATTTTGCCACCTCAGCATGCCTCACTTCCTTCAGGTGTTCAGCTGCTGGTTATTTTCATGATGCATTTCCTTGTTCATAAAAGTTTATATATTTTTTCTTCCGTGTTGTTTTATTTTGGTTCATCTTTTATTCCTTCTAAAATTCAGGTTGAATGCAAATATCTGTTCAATTATTCAAAAGACATATGTAGATATAAAGGGAAAGAGACAATTAAAATGTGAAATCCTAGTTTTTTGTTTTTGGAGTATTTTAGGTTGAATCATTTGAACAATCATACAACTGTCATTATACAGAAAGTCAATAGGAAATATGTCCTTATTAATAGACGGAATTACACTAAATATGTTAATTGCTGATAGCTTTGTGAAAAAAATTGGGGGGGAATTATTTTTAGTTTTTAAAATTAACGTTACTTTTTCAAATTTAGACATTGGTACAACTGTTGTTGAGTAATTTCTATGCACTTATCTACAAATATTTTTACTGTAATATCTACTATGCATTTGGAAATCATTAATAGAAATGTAAATAAGGGAATTTAATCAGTGGCATATACTTTTTATATTGTTAAGAAAATGAGAAATTTAAAACATTAAAAATTAAGAGTCAGATAAACTAAAATGTATCAGAAGGAACTAAGATATCTCTTTTAGGCTATTGCTTTTTATGAATGCCAGTGAGACAATGTTGTGGACTCTGTAGAAAATCCAGTTAAAGGAAAAAACATGTTGCTTAATGATTTGCTCTCTCTTGAGCTCAGCAAGGCTCCCTACTTCTGGGGAAAACACCCCAAGGGAGCAGTCATATTGCAGCCTGACCCTGTCCCCAGTCAAATCCTTTCCTTGGGAATTTTGGCTTGGAGATTGGGTACTTTTTGAACGAAATGAAAATGAAATTTTTTGTTACCAGGATCAGAGGATTAAAGCTCCAGAACCAACAATAAATAAGTAAAATATTTAAAAATAAATAAAGCTCCAGAGCAAAATTTCTACCAGGTAGATCAGAGCACTGGACAAAGGCAATCTAATGAGAGAAAGACTTCAGAGGGCGTCCAGGATAAGATCACTGACGTTCGGAGAGCTTCCTTTACTGTAGGCATTCAGCAGCTGTAATTCCAATTATTCCCGAAGCCCAGCCTCATTTCTGCTCTTGGACCATGTGAGATATTTAAACATTCTTACATTGTATTCTCTTTTTTATTTTTTTCCTGAAACTATTTCTAGTTTGGTTTTGCCTCTGATAATGAATGAAATGCTCTTTAAAATACCCACCCTCAAGGAAATGAAAAGCAAGCCAACAAGACAGAAATGCAACTGTAGACTAAGGGGTTTTGGTGGTTAGTAGACCATCATTTCATTCTGCTTAGCATGGGGAAATTGGAAAGATTAAACAAAAGAGGTAGAATTGACTGACTGTTCCCAATTAGAGTTTCAATCAATCAACTAACAACCAATAAAATTAAGACATAGTCCCTTTTCATAAAGATCTAAAAATTTAGTTGGTAGAAAATAGAAACAAAAAAATAATTAGAACAGAATATGGAAACAAATTCTACATTCATGAGTATATATATGATTCAGACTAAGAGTTCAGAGGAGAAAAAATTGACTGTGACTTAGGGTCACAGAGCCACGTAGCACCGTGAAAGATGCTCAGAATTCCTTTCCTTCATCCACAACATTTCTTGGGTAATTACTAACACACCAGAGATAGTTATAAATATTAACAAGATAGTAATGAACATGGTAAGCACCTTGCCATGGGACAGACTTCTAGTGTATGGCAAAGATAAATCTGCTAGGAAATAAAAACTTTGAAAAAAATGTATCACAACTCTTAGATATGTCAAAGAATGCTTCTTATCATCAGTATGCAAAATAATCACAAACATGCTTCTGCAACATAGAATCAAACTCTCCTTAAGTCACAACTTGGTTCATCTGGTTTCCTGCTATCATGTGAAACTGAAGACAGATAAAATCACACTCTTAACATTCCCACTGGCTCCTTCTATACTAACTTGACATTTTTGTTCTGTGTTTTTTCTCTTTGTGTAAGAGCAAGTCAAAACCTGGTTTTTATGGCAAATTTTATTTTAAAAACATACAGAACTTCTATTTGAGTTTGTAGACTTCTTTGCAGTTATTTTATTTTGGAACTTTTTGGTTGCAGAAAAAGATTTTCTTGTTTAGTTCTACAATTATCATAGTATTTGTTGAGTGGACAGCTCCTCCAGAGTGACCAACAAAATTCCCATTTACAGAATTTAGCAGGAGGAGAAGGTGATCTCAAGGGAATCAAAAACAGGGCGGAAGTAGAGTTAGGACAGTGGAACTATTCCAGACTTAAGACAATGCTTCAACCTACTGTTACCTATTGTATTCTGTGTTTACATCTCCCACAATGAGGTGCTGGCTTCCTTGTCTTCTCTATAACATAGTTTCTTCCTCCCCCTCTGCCTTCAAGATATTTATTTATTTTTAAAGGAAGGGGAAGGGAAGGAGAAAGAGAGGGTGAGAGACATCGATGTAAGAGAGAAACATCGATTGGTTGCCTTTCATACACACCCCAACCCGGGACTGAAACCCCAATCCAGGCATGTTCTCTGACCAGGAATCAAATAGGTGGCCTTTTGCTTCACAGGATGATGCCCAACCAACTGAGCCACACTGGTCAGGGCAACATAGTTTCTTCTTAATGTTCACTTAACCACAAACTCTTATACCTTGTGCTGACTCATCAACTCTGATAAGCTGAGCTAACTCATGAATATTTAGAACTTGAGGTAGCGCATGAATTATTTTAGAGCTTACTTCATGGATTCTGCATTTTTCTAGTTTCAACTGCCATCAACCCAGATCTTACTTCTTCCTGGAAGTTAAATTCTGGAGCAACAGTTCGCTCCTATTATAATTTACTCTGCCTGGCAGAACTATAGCTTTCCAAGGCTCATTCATTAATATGGGTTTGGCTAGGGCTAGTACCCTGATGGCTTACGTAGCATGAAGCTATTTATGGTAGAAAGTTTAAGGGAGTCTTCAGGTGATATATAGTGGCTAAGTTCAAGTGAAAATAGAGTAAGAGAATTGTTATCAGCTTTAAAAAGAATAAGAAGTACTTATTATTAAATCAAATTAATGGAATAAAGTACATGAAAATAATTTAATACAAACGGTAGACATACATTTAAGTATATATTCATCAATTTCTCCTGTCTTCTCAAAACTTTGTATTTTTTATTTTATATATCTTTATCTTCCTACCCTTTGTTGATTAATGTCTTCTATGATTCTTTGTATTCTGTCCAACCTAAAACATAGGTTATAAAATACTCAATTTTGCTTACATTTTTAAAAGAATTTTTAATATATTTTTAAAAGCCATAAACTTGTATTTTTCCGTTTCTGAGTTGGTAGAAATCATCCCACAGTATTATATTGAGAAAACATTTGGTATAATTAGCATTAATGTTGAATTTTTCTTAGAGTCAAACACTATACATTGTTGTGATCCTGATGAATTACGCTGGCACATGATACCATGGTTATAGGAAATTTGGGTGGCAGAATGGAATTGCTCAACCAAACCAGTAATATAATCATAATATCTATGCTTTACTAATCTTTGACTATATTACTTTTAGAAATACTATCCAGGCTTATTTTCTTAAGAATATTGACTTATTTTCTTAAGAAAAACATATATAATATTATGAATATATAGAGATTTGGGCTATGATCCCTCTAAGATATGTGGGCTAGAGTGCCAGCTTTCCTCAGGGTGGCCCAGACATTCCATCAGAACTGAGATGCTGAGAGACTCGACGAGAGTGATGGTGTTCATTCAGGTTCTCCTTGGTCATATTTCCACATCTTAATACTGGAGATCCTCTATGGACCACTCTTTTTCACAACTGCTTTTTTACATCTCCAAATGCTCCCCTGAAGAACTTTATGTTATAATTGCTTTATGCTGAAAGTCATAATATACTACTATATATTGAAGATATTCTGTCACTAAAAGAAAGCATGTGTTCAGCTGATAAGGTATTTATCCAGTACCATGAATATGTTGGTGGCTCTTCAATTGTGAATTTGATAAAGACTTAAAGCCAAATGCTTTTTGTTCTTAAAAGCAATGCCCCTAAAATACAGCTTCTATCTGTCCTCTATCAAATCTTTCAATTTTGTGACCCTAAATGTTCATAAGGCACTTCTAACAAAATGTGTTAAGAAAACCTAAAATTTTTGTTTTTTTAAAAGAGAAGGGAGTTATCTTCTATCACATATTATCAAATAATAAATGTATTATAAAATCATAATAATTAAAACTGCGATACCGATTTCTGATCACAAGAAACAACAGAAAACCCTGAAATAAACCAAAGTATATTTATATGTAAGGAGTGGGATAAAAGAAGGTTTACAGTTATGAGTACAAAAAACACAAAGTTTAATCTTATATTATTATTTATTAATTATTGTATTATTTTACTTACTAACAACTATAAACCTACTTTTCTCCCACCCTGTACTAATCAATAATGTGATAACGAAAATTACATTATGGAAACTTATTTAACTAATTGGGAGAAAATATTATATTTCTACCTCATTTCTATGGATTTAAGATTTAAAGGTAAAAAATACACGATAATAGTACTAAAGAATATATAGATGATATATTTTGGTGAAAAAATTCTTTTAAAGCATATGTAAAAACAATAAAAATTGGATAGTTTATTAATATTGAAAATATTTTGCTTTAAAACAATATACATAAACTAAAAAATAGAGCAAATGTTAGTAGTTGTTCTCTTTAAATAATGGCATTTTTTTTTCTTCTGGCTATTGCTATTATATATTTCTCTATGATTAATGCATTTTATTTGTTAAGTAAAATTAATGCTAGAGAAAAACGGCTAAAAAGGCTAAAAGTATTTCAGATTTAGCATATAAAAGCATGACAGATTATTTCACAGAAAAGGAATTATTTATTGCTTCATATTTAAATTTACAACTTTCATTCATCATCTCAGTTTAATATTGATTTCACTTTTAATCCACAGGAATTTTTCACTGCTGCCATTTCTTATTGATGACATTTTAATATAGAGTCTATGATTAAAATAGTATTATGTAATGTCCAACAATATCTAGAATGCTTCATTTGTCAATTACATTGCCTCCAGAGTAATTTTAAATAATCTTAAGAAGCTTCGTATCCATCACGCAGCTTAAATTTACATAGAAGTAAGTATCTTTTAAAGGATATGATAAATCATGATATTGTTTTAATATTGGCCATTTTTAGTATAGTCACAATAAGGTTTCCCACACCTTGCGTCAGTGCAATGACCCAGGAGGTACTAATTAGGTAGATTCTTCATGATGTCATGCTCTCGTCCTGTCTACACCTCAAGACTCCTGTACTATTTCTAAACTGATATTCTTTCAACAATATTTTGCAATAATTTTTAAAAACTTTTTAAAAAAGATTTTTGATACCACAACAATCAGGAAATCAAGGAACATTATGATCCAATGCAATTAAAAGGATGGTAAGTTAATCAGTAATAGAGTAGAAGAAACTTTAAGATGTGACTATTTCTGTTATTCCACTAACTCCAGGAAGGATTTCATCCTGCTGAGATGAACACACAGATAGTGCTAGCATCTTTATATATAAGACAGTTTTCCTGTTGGTCAAACCATCTGATATTTCAGCTCCACTTTTTCTCTTTTGGAGCAAAAAGTAAAGATTTTTAATAAAATATGACTTTGTAGATTAAAGAGATGATGGTTTAAACAAGATGCTGTTGCTACTATACCTAATTCTAACAGAATTTAATTACCTTTACTTTGAAAAAAAATTATTTCAAGGACACTTGTAATAGTCTAGGGGTTCAGAATAAAGCATGAATGAATATATAAATAATATAAAATACATCACTGTTTTTATATATAACACTTTTTTATTTATTGTATTTTTTCATTACTATTTATCCCTCTTAAGCCCCCCCTCCCTACAATCACCACACTGTTGTCCATGCCCATGAGTCCTTTTTACTTTTTGCTCGATCCCTTCATTGCCTAACCCCCTCCTTCCATACCTGTCACCTGCTCTCTCTCTATAAGTCTATCTCTATTTTGCTTGTTAGTTCAGTTTGTCCATTTGATTTCACATATGAGTAAAATCATATGATATTTACCTTTCTCTGACTGGCTCAATTCACTTAGCATAATGTTCTCCAGGTCCATCCATGCTGTTGCAAGGGGTAAAATTTTCTTTTTTTTTTATTACAGCATAGTAGTATTCCACTGTGTAAATGTCCCATAGTAGTTTTACCCATTCATCTACTGATGGACACTTGAGCTGCTTTCACTCCTTGGTGATTGTAAACAACACTGCAATGAACATAGGGTTGCTTACATTCTTCAAATTAGTGTTTTGGGTTTCTCCAGATAAATTCCCAGTAGTGGAGTCGCTGGGTCATAAGGCAGATTCATTTTTAATTTTTTGAGGTATCTCCATGCTGTTTTCCATAATGGCTGCACCAATCTGCATTCCCACCAACAAGGCAGGAGGTTTCCCATTTCCACATCCTCACCAGCACTTGTTTGTTAATTTACTGATGATGGCCATTCTGACCTGTGTGAGGTGATATCTCATTGTGGTTTTAATTTGTATTTCTCTGATGATTAGTCACACTGAGCATCCTTTCATATGTTTATTGGACATCTTAATGTCCTCTTCAGCAAGGTGTCTATTTGGGTCCTTCGCTCATTTTTTTAATTGGATTGTTTGTTTTTTTGGTGTTGAATTTTATAAGTTCTTTATAAATTTTGGATATTAATACTTATCAGATGTATAGGCAAACATGTCCTCCCATTCAGTGGGTTGTCTTTTCATTTTGTTGATGTTTTCTTTTACTGTGCACAAGCTTTTTGTTTTGATATAGTCCCATTTGTTTATTTTTCTTTGTTTCCTTTGCCTGAGGAGATATATCAGAAAAAAATATTGTTATGAACAATGTCTAAGATTTAAGTGTCTCTGTTTTGTTCTAGGATTTTTATGGTTTCAGGTCTAACAATTAAGTCTTTAATTCATTTTGAATTTATTCTTGTGTCTAGTAACTCTAAAACTAGATAAAGACACTACAAAAGAATTAAAATTATAGGCCAATATCCCTGATGAACATATATGCTAAAATCTTCAATAAAATATTAGCAAACCGAATACAGCAATACAGCAAAAGATCATACACCATGATCAAGTGGGATTGATTCCAGGAATGCAAGGTTGGCAGAACATTCACAAATCAATATATGTGATTTACCACATAAACAAAATGAAGGATAAAAATCACATGATTGTGTCAATGGATGCAGAAAAAGCATTTGATAAAATTCAGCACCCATTTATGATAAAAATCTCTCAGCAAAGTGAGAATAGAAGGAACATACCTAAACATAATAAAGGCCTTATATGACAGACCCACTGCCAGCATCACACTCAATGGTCAAAAACTACAAGCTTCCCCTTAAGATCAGGAACAAGACGGGGTGACCACTTTCAACTCTCTTATTCAACATAGTACTGGAAGTCCTAGACATAGCATTCAGACAAGAAGAAATAAAAGGCATAAAGTTGGAAAAGAAGAAATAAAAATGTCTTTATTTGCAAATGACAAGTAAGATACTGTACACTAAGAACCCCAAAGATTTTACCAAGAAACTACTAGAACTGACAAATGAATCCAGTAAAGTAGCAGCATACAAAATTAATGTCCAGAAATCATTTGCACTTTTATATGCCAATAATAAACTAACAGAAAAGGCAATGAAGAAAACAATCCCATTCACAGCTGCTTCAAAAAGAATAAAGTACCTAGGAATAAATTTAACCAAGGATGTAAAAAACCTGTACTCAGAAAATTATAAAACACTGAGGAAAGAGAGAGAAGAAGATCAAAATAAGTGGAAGTACATACTGTGTTCAGGATAGGAAGAATTAACATCATTAAAATGTCCATACTATCCAAAGCAATCTACAGATTCAATGCAATTTCTATCAAGATGCCAATGAAATATTTCACAGAACTAGATCAATATTTCAAAAATTTATATGGAATTGCAAAAGGCCATGAATAGCAACTTGAGAAAGAATAATAAAGTTGGAGGAATCACAATATCTAATAACAAACTATATTATAAGGCCATAGTAATCAAAGCAGCATGGCACTGGCATAAAAACAGACACATAGATCAATGAAACTACATCACTTAAAAAAAAATTAATTCTGCCCTGGCTGGTGTGGCTCAGTGGATTGAGTGCTGGCCTGTGAACTAAAGGGTCACATGTTCGATTCCCAATCAGGGCTCACGCCTGGGTTGCAGGCCAGATCCCCAGTAGGGGCACTAGAGGCAACCACACATTGGTGTTTCTCTCCCTCTCTCCTTCCCTTCTCCTCTCTAAAATAAAGCAATAAATGTAAAAAATTTTTTTAATTAAAAAAATAATTCCAAGCAGTATCTTTTCTGACATGTGATGTTCAAGAACCTTATTAAGGAATTGACATTTCACAGTGAACTTCCTCCAGGAAAACACTTTTCTCTTGAAAACATACTTTTCTTGCCCCAAGAAAAATTCCAAGAAGCACCTTCTATGCTAACTTGATTACATTCAGATTTTCCCTTCTCCCATCCATGATTACAGGCTCTCCGACTGTACTCTTGAATATAAAATACCAATTTGTTTTGTGCTCCTTCAGGTTTTCATTTAGTTTTAAATTCTGAGGGTGGTGACTTTGTACCTTGTTATGACAAGTATTGCCACAATTTCAATTCGTTCTCAGTACATATTTATGGTGATATTCAAAATATTTAGCTTCAGAAAATACCATTATTTCCTTGGTAGTTCTCCTCCAGTGGCGATCATGGCAGGCTTAGAGATCTTTGAATGGTAAAATCATTCCAATGTAAGACCTGGAAATGATGAAAGTCTTCTTTTAAAAAAAAACATACTTTAGAATAAAGCTCATTAATCTGATGGTACTTATTTGAATGTAAAACAACAAAAAGTATGAAAATAACAGAGGGTTATTTGTTACATTTAACACAATGTCTAGAGGCCAGGTGTCCAGCAGCTTAATAAAGTCATACACCAATACAAGAAAACCTTGAAGAGTGTTGAACTGTTTGCCTCAGCCCAAATGGGGATGTTTGTTTCCTGAGGAACAGCTGTTCTCGTGTCTGCCTAACTTGGCCTTATAGGAAAAGAAAGAAGAATTTAATTGGGAGTATGAAAGAACAAAAGGAAAATTATTTCAGATATAAAACTCACATCTTTCAAGAGCTACAGGAATTAAGGACAGGAAACAATACATAACTCCTTTTTAGCATTCCCGCTTGTTTGAACTCTCTTAAAATGTCACTCCCCTAAAAAGCAAAGAACATATATATTATCTAGAGTGGGCAGAGGAGGTAGCTGTGGCATCAGGAGTCTATCCCTGGACGCAGTTCTCTGCATCAGGTACTCTCTGCGGAGAGGAGGTAGCTGGGGACAGATGCAGTTTATGTTTTACCTGTACTAAGAATTGTTTATTTCTGTGTACCTGGGTTATTTAATAGAAAATCAAAGGGTTAAGTGAGCTTTCAGTGTGACATCTAATTTAGTAGAAATTTCCTGCTTATCCGTTCCCCATCTTAACCTTTTAGCTCACCCCACTTTCTGCATTAGGTCTGTACCACCTTGGTCCATCTCTCCAAGGGTATTAGAACAAATGTTATTAGAGGGTTTTTTTTTTAATGTAGCATTTTTATGCTGTATTTGTGCAAATACTTTAATTAGAAGCATGATTCTAATTATTATTTGCTCACCTAATTCATCTTACTTGTGAGATGATTTTTAATAACTAAGAGCTAAGTTATTCCAGTTGTCAGTTGAGCACACTTTCTCATCATGGTAACTGCAGTCCATGAACAAATAGCCTTGTTTGCCTTTCCTTCCTTCTCAGGAAGCAAAAAGCTCAAAGATCGCTTTCAGAAATTCCCCATGTATCTTAGGTGATGATGATTTCTTTTCTTTAGATTTTTAGTGCTGATGCTATTGAAAAATTTACTGGTTTATGTTTTGCACCATGTTTAACATTCTTATTCACAGATATAAGCAAATTAAAAATATGCTGGTGAGGCCATATAGGTCTCATTTTATTTCTCATTCTATTTCTCATTACTCTTATTTTTGTTTCAAATGTGAAAGGTAACTGGTCTGATTTTTTTTTTACCATAATAGACCTTTTATATTAAAAAATTACAGGGAATGATTTCCAGTATATCTTATTTTATAAAAGTACTGCTCATATTGAATATTTTATATCTGAAGAGCTACCTTTTTTTAAGGTACCCTTTTTTAAGTTAATAATTCCAAATGATGGGATACTTGCCTTTAAAATAGAAAGTTCCCATTTTTATTCAAATATCAAAGTTAAGATTATTAAGAAGATTATTGCTTTATGGCTGGGCAAGATGCTATTAGCACATGTCAGGTAAATAATAATCTTTTTAAAAACTATGAGGTCATTCTGGATAAGAAAACATGACATGCATATATGCAGTCTGCAAGAGACCCAGCTCAGAACAAAAGATATACACAGGCTGAAAGTGAAGCAATTGAAAAAAAATTCCATGCAAATAGACATTAAAAAAAAAAACAAAAAACTGGGGTAGCAATATTTACATCAGACAAAATAGACTTCAAAACAAAAGCCATAACAAGGGACAAAGGTCACTACATAATACTTAAGGGAGTAGTCCACAAGAGGATATAACTCTTGTAAATATATATGCACCCAATATAGGTACACATAAATATATAAAGAAAATATTGGAGGACAATAAGAAAGAGATAGACAGAAATACAGTCCTGGTAGGGGATTTTAACTCCCCACTGTCAACAATGGATAGACCTTTCAAACAAATAATAAACAAAAATATTGCAGCACTCTAGATCAAATGGACTTAATTGATATTTATAGAACATTTCACCTGAAAGAAGCAAAACATACATTCTTCTCAAAGGCACATGGATCATTCTCAAAGATAAAGCACATGGTAGGACACAAAATAAGCCTTAACAAATTCAAGAAAACTGAAATCGTATCAAGCATCTTTTCAGATCACAATGGCTTAAAACTAGAAAACAACCTCAAGAAAAAAACTCAAAAACATTCAAATACAAGGAAGCTAAATAACATGTTATTAAATAATGAATGGGTTAACAATGAGATCAAGAAAGAAATCAAAAAGTATCTGGAAACAAATGAAAATGAACACACAACAACCCCAAACCTATGGGATACAGCAAAGGCAGTCCCGAGAAGGAAGTTCATAGCAATATAGGTCTACCTAAAGACAATAGAAAAATCTCAAATACAACCCAACCCTATGTCTAAAAGAGCTAGAGGAACAACAAGAAACAAAGCCCAGAGCAAGCAGAAGGAAGGAAATATTCAAGAGCAGAACAGGATTAAACAACATAGAGACAAAAAAAAGAAAAACAACAACATAAAGGATCTATGAATCCAGCAGCTGGTTTTTTGAAAATATAAACAAAATTGACAAACCATTAACCAGACTCATCAAGAAAAAAAAGAGAGAGGACTCAAATAAATAAAATCAGAAATGAAAGAGAAGTGACAACTGATACCACAGAAATACAAAGTATTATAAGAAATTAATACAAACAACTATATGCCAATAAATTGGACAACCTGGGTTAAATGGATAAACTCCTAGAAACATAAAATCTTCCAAAACTGAATCAGGAAGAGCAAAGTAGAAAACTTGAACAGACCGATAACAGCTAGCAAAATTGGAGCAGTAATCAAAAAACTGTTGACACACAAAAGCTCTGGATCAGATGGCTTCACAGGCAAATTTTACCAAACATTCAAGGAAGAACTAATACCTATGCTTCTCAAAGTATTCCAAAAAATTCAAGATGAGGGAATACTCCCAAACTCTTTTTATGAGGCCAGTATTAGCCTAATCCCCAAACCAGATGAAGATGCAACAAAGAAAGAAAATTATAGACCAGTATCTCTGATGAACATAGTTGCTAAAATTCTCAACAAAGTACTAGCAAACTGGATCCAGCAATGCATTAAAAATGTCATACACCATGATATTTTTATTCCAAGTAGGGTTTATTCCAGGGGATGCAAAGATGGTAAAATATTCACAAATCAATAAATGTGATATATCACATAAACACAATGAAAGACAAAAATCACATGATCATATCAATAGATGCAGAAAAAACATTTGATAAAATCAAGCACCCATTTATGATAAAAACACTCAGCAAAGTAGGAATAGGAGGACACCTGAACATAATAAAGGCCTTATATGAGAAGCCTACTGCCAACATCATACTCAATGGACAAAAATTAAAGTTTTCTTTTTAAGATCAGGAACAAGACAAGGGTGTCCACTTTTGTAACTCTTAGTGAACATAGTACTGGAGGTCCTAGCCATAATGATCAGACAAGGAGAAGAAATAAAAGGAATCCAAATTGGAAAGGAAGAAATAAAATTGTCATTATTTGTAGATGACATGATAGTGTACATGGAAAACCCTATAGGCTCCAATAAAAACTACTCAACCTAATAAGTGAATTTGGCAAAGTAGCAGGATATAAAGTCAATATTCAGAAATTGATGGCATTTTTGTTCACCAGCAAAGAGAAACTAAGAAAAAAATCTCATTTACTATAGCAACAAAAATAAATAAAGCACCTAGGAATAAAGTTAACCTAGGAGGCAAAAGACCTGTACTTGGAATACTACAGAACACTGAAGAAAGAAATTAAGGAAGATACAAAAAAATGGAAGCATATACTGTGTTCATGGACTGAAAGAATTAACATCATTAAAATGTCCATACTACCCAAAGCAATCTATAGATTCAATGCAATTTGTATTAAAATACCAATGGTATATTTCACAGATCTAGAGCAAATACTTCAAATATTTAAATAGAATGAAAAAACACCCAGATTAGCCACAGTAATCTTGAGAAAGAAGAACAAAGTTGGAGGGTTCATAACACCTGATATCACATTATACTACCAGTCCCCTGTAATGAAAATGGTACTGGCATAAGGGCAGACACACAGATCAATGAAACAGAATAAAGAGCCCAAAAATAAACCCATGTCTCTATGGTCAATTAATATTTGATAAAGGGGGCAGGAGTATAAAATGGAGTAAAAATAGCCTCTTCAGTAAATGGTGTTGGGAGAACTGGGCTGGTACATGCAAAAAAATGAAACTAGACTACTAACTTACACCATACACCAAAATAATCTCAAAATGGATGAAAGACTTAAATATAAGATGTAATAACATAAAAGTAGAAGAAAACATAGGCAGTAAAATTTCAGATATCCCACATAGCAATATTTTTGCCAATATATCTCCAAAGGCAAGGGAAATAAAGGAAAAAATAAACAATTGGGACTACACCAAATTTAAAAGCTTCTGCACAACTAAAGAAAACATCAGCTAAATCTAAAAGGAATTGATTGTATAGAAGCACATATTTGCCAACAATATATCGGACAAGGGGTTAATCTCTAAAATATATAAAAAACATATATCTCAACATCAAGAAGATAAACAATCCAAATGAAAAATGAGAAAGTACCTGAAGAGACACTTCTCTAAGGAGGCCATAGAAATGGCCCATAGACATATAAAAAAATGCTCAATGTCACCAGTCGTCAGAGAGATGTAAATTAACCACAATGAGATAATACCTCACACCTGTCCTAATGGCCATCATTAATAAATCAACAAACAACAAGTGCTGGTGAGGATTTGGAGAAAAGGGAACCCTAGCGCACTGTGGGTAGAAATGCAGACTGGTGCAGCCACTGTGGAATACAGTATGGAATTTCCTCCAAAAATTTAAAATGGAACTGCCTTTTGACCCAGTGATTCTACTGCTGGGAATATACCCTAAGAATCCCTAAATACCAGTTCAAAAGAACTTATGCACTCCTATGTTCATAACAATGCTACATACAATAGCTAAGTGCTGGAAACAACCTAAGTGCCCATAAGTAGGTAAATGGGTTAAAAAAAAGTGTGCTATATTTACATACTGAAATACTATGCAGCACAAAGAAAGAAGAAGGAATTCTTACCTCTCGGAACAGCATGGGTGGAACTGTAGATTATTATGCTAAGTAAAATAAGCCAGTCGGTAAAAGGCAAATACCATGATTTTACTTATAAGAGGAATTTCATGAACAAATAAACTAACAAGCAAAACAGAACCAGAGACATGGAGACAGAGAACAGACTGACAGCTGCCAAAGGAAAGGGGGGAGGGGGAGAAGGGAAGAAAGGAGGGGGAGGGATTAGTCAAAGAACATGTATGAATGACCCATGGAAATAGACAATGGTGTGGGGATTGACTATGGGAGCAGGGGGTGGGCTGGGTGGAGGAGGGCAAAGGGGAAAAATTGGGGCAACAGTAATAGAGTAAAATAAATAAAATAACAAATAAAAAACCTATGTGGTCATTCTGTTTAAAGCTTTTAGGATAATTCACAGAAAATAGATAATATTTATTTAAATTACACACTGAAAGGTTGGGTTATTATAGACATGTATATGTGAGGCAGTTCTTTAAAGAAATAAGATGCACATATAGGTCTTCCTGGTATAATACACATAATCAAAATTAAGAAAACATGGAAGACAATATTGTTAACGCTATGTTCTGTTAGGATCTTTTTTTTAAAGAAACACATTTAGTGTCCATTTATGCTTAAACTATTCATATGCATGAGAAGCTTAAAGGGGAAAAAAAAAACACCTCTGCGCATGGGATGAAATGGAAGTAATGAATTGTTTCGATATTGCACTGTTATTTAAAACATGTTCCTAAAGCCAGACCTCCTTTGCAGCTGGCAGAGTCTTTCAGGTCTAATTCACAGCCTGGGGAGGCTCCTCTCGCATCTGTGAAGTAAATAATGTGGTGATGAAGTACCATGCAGACGCTGTTAACTCAGGCCTGTGGAGCGCACCTGTATCTTCTCCACTCTCATCTTCAAGCCCATCATCCATAAGACGCTCCATTTCTTCCAAGTTCTAGGTTGTTTGCATCTTGCTCATTATTAACTTCAGTATTATTGTGAGGAGCCTGCCGATGGCCTCCTTCTTGCCTGAAAGAAATCCATCCAGGTTGGTGCAGATGAACCAGTGACATGGCTCCCATAACCATGACAAAGCGACTGAAAGAAGAATAGAAGTATACAATGTTAAGGAGGATTGCAGCTCGTGAGAATGTATATATCCAGTCTAGCCAGTCTCCATTGAAGTTTTCTTCGTTTTGTACTGGACCTCCCGGTGCATTCCTCTGAACCTTCTCACCTATGGGTCGATTTTCTTGGGCCACTAGGTTTGGAGCTGGTGGGGGCACTTCTACAAACATGTGCCAAATTTAGAGGCTGTGAAGGCACAGCCTGGGATGGAGTGGCATCTCATGTGGCCTGAGCTGAAACTGCAGCTTGATATTGCATATAATACTGAAGTGCATGCATCTGGGGCCACCACACTGGGCTGAACGCAGAATACACTGGGAATAGGACTTTACGCACCAGATCCGGGCTCTGCTAGGCTTCTGAGAGAAGGCCATGGGCCTGACACCACTGCCCTGTGCGCCCGGTAGGCCCTCTGGCTGAAGAGCCGGGCCACGCATCCTCCACGGTGGCAGCTCCCTTCCTGTGGCTCAGCAACGGACACGCCAACCCTGGGTCTTGAGAGGCGGTGCAGTGACAGAGGGAAAGTTGGCCAAACGGTGCAACCTTATGACCACCCAATCCCTCCGGCAGGGAGCAAGAGAGCGCCGGAGCGGGGCAAGGCCAGCACAGCCCTGATGGCGGCCTGGTCTGATCTTTTTAAAAAATCAGCTAATGTTAAGAAAATGAAATAAGCAATGAATTTGTCACTTAGAGTTAGCTTACATAAGTGCCCTTTGAAGTGCTGATTTTGGGAGTCCAAATGGCTATCACCATGGTACAGTAGGAAATGCATGTTGAATTCAACAGCTCTGTCGGTTGTGACCAATTAATTCTAATGAGAGTGGACAGCTTAACAGAACAGAATGGTAAGCTTAACTTCAAAAATTCCTAGATTTTACTTACCATCTTTATATTATTGTGAAGCTTTCATAATTATTATTTTAACATATTTTAGTATTACATACTTTACAGACCTTAATATAATTACATATTCCCTTCTTATTATATATTTAAATTATATCTATTTTTCTATAATGAATAACACCTAGATGAATATATTCTTGCAAACAGTTTTCTTTTCTTTCTTTTATATTTAAGGTTTTTTTTAGAGGGCATTTCCAGAAGGAGATGAGTTCAAATAGTATAAACTCCTTTTCTTTAATTTTTTTATTTTATTTTTCCATTACCATTTATCCCCCTTGTACCTTCTTCTACCTCCACCAATCCACCTCCTTACCCCCACAACCCCACCCCGCAATCACCAGACTGTGTTTTGAGTCCTTAAAGTGCATTGCCATTCAAAAGGAATTGCCTTTAGGCATAAACATACTTTCACTGTAATTTCTTCAGCATTGTATTCTATCATTTTTACTGGATTTTCTGTATTTTACATTAGTTGAATAAAAGTACTGTATGAGTAGCAAATGTCTTCAAATTGGAAGAACATCTGCACATTTACAACTTATTAGATATCTCACAATTAAGAGATTTCTTCCTCAAGGGCCTGGTTAAGTGTCAGTTTATTGATCTCTAGCATATTCACATGATAGTTGGCTGTCACCTAAGAGGTGACATCTAAGAGGGTATCTTTCAATCATTTCACGGTTTTGATTCTCTGAAAATCTGGTGAGCACTTCTGGTCAAGATGGCAGCATAGGTAAACATGGCTCACCTCCTTGAACAACCACATCAAAATTATAACTAAACTGTAGAACAACTAACATTCAGAACTGTCAGAAATTGAGCTGAATGCAAGTCTGGCACTCACAGAATTAAAGAAGAAACCACATTAAAACTGGTAAGAAGGGTGGAGACGTGAACTGAGCTGGTCCCAACCCCACTTGTGGGAGACAAAAATAGGGAGGGATGTGTTAAGAGCTAGGGGTCCCACCCCCAAACCAGGCCCCCCAGCCCAGGGTTCCAGTGTCAGGAAGATAAGTCCTCATAACTTCTGTGTACAACTAGTGGGAATTGAGGTTGTGAAAGACAGAAACTGCTGGATTCCCAGGCAGTTCCTTTTAAAGGGCGAGTGTGCAGACTTACTCAGGCCCACTGCCTCCGAGCTCCAATGCTAGAGCAGCAGATTGAAAGATATCAGAGATAGATGTGGGGGGGGGGGACTGAATTGTCTGGCAGTAGGGAGAGAGCTGGGGCAAGCTTTCTCCCCAGCAGAAGTGCTGGAAGAGGTCATTGTTCCTTTTCTGAGCCCTCCCCATCACAGAGTCAGTAAACAGGTGTTCTATCTGAGACTCCATCAACCTAGCTCACACTGTTTACCCCACCGTGGTGATTCCCTGAGGCCCTGCTCTGCCCAACTTTCAGGCCCACCCAAGCTGTTTCCAGTGACCTTTCTAAGTGAGTGGCTTGTCTTGGCCCATGCCTCAGATTTTCCTAAATTCTCTCAAACAAGCAGCATTTGGCTTCAGTGAGCCTTGTACCTCTTGCTAACTTGCCCCAGGCCTGCCACTAGCAGCAGCTGGCCTTGGTTCACAGTTTGGCCTTACCGGGGCCCCTCTAAACCAAGAACAAGTAGCATCCATCTACAGATTGCTTTGTAGCTTATGCTGTGTGATACCAGATGGAACACAGACAGTGGCTGACCTTGGATGTGCCAACAGCAATCAAGACTCAACTACAAGGGGATGGTGTACACATCCTACACAGTGGGTGCACCTTGATACCCAGCTTGGGTAATAGGGAGGCTGTGCCCCTGAATCCTACAGGACACCTACTATGTTAAGCTACTCTATCAAGCCTAGGAAACATAGTAGCTCCATCTAATACATAAAAACAAACCCAGAGAGGCTGTTAAAATGAGAAGACAAAAAACATGGCCCAAATGAAAGAACAGAAAAAACTCCTGAAAAGGTATGAAACAAAATGGAGAAAAGCAATCTATCAAATGCAGAGTTCCAAATTCTGGTCATAAGGATGCTCAAGGAAATTAGTGAGGACCTAAACAGCATAAAAAATATCCAGTCAGAAACAAAGGATGTGGTAATTTAAATAAAAAACAATTTACAGGAAATCAACATTAGAGTGGATGAAGCCAAGAATCAAATCAGTGATTTGGAACATAAGGAAGCAAAAAACAAATAATCACTGCAGCAAGAAGGAAAAAGCATCCCCCCAAAAAAGAGGATAGTGTAAGGAGCCTCTGGGACAACTTCAAGTGTAGCAACATTCACATCATAGGGGTGCTGGGAGAAAAAGATAAAGAGCAAGGAATTGGAAATCTATTTGAAAAAATAATGAAAGAAAATTTCTCTAACTTGCTGAAGGAAATAGACATACATGCCCAGGAAGTGCAGAGAGTCCCAAACAAGATGGAACCAAAGAGGACCACTCCAAGACATATCACAATTAAAATGCCAAAAGTTAACTACAAAGAGGGAATCTTAAAAGCAGTAAGAGAAAAGCAGTTAGTTACCTTTAGGGAGCACCCATAACTGTCAGCTGGTTTCTCAAAAGAAACTTTTCAGGCTAGAAGAGATTGGCAAGAAGTATTCAAAGTGGTGAAAAGCAAGGGCATACAACTTAGATTAGTCTACCCAGCAAAGCTATCATTTAGAATCAAAGGACAGATAAAGAAGTTCCCAGATAAGAAAAAGCTAAAGGAGTTCATCATCACCAAACCAGTATTATATGAAATGTTAAAGGGTCTTATTTAAGAAGAATAAGATAAAAAATATGAACAATAAAATGCAATAAATACACAACTATCAAGAATTGAATCTAAAAAATAAAATAAACAGAACATAAACAGAATCATAGATACAGAGAACATTTTGATGGTTACCAGATAGGAGATGGATTGGGGGATGGGTGAAAAAGATGAAGGGATTAAGAAACACAAATTGGTGGTAACAGAATAGTCAGGGAGATGTAAAGTACAGCATAGGAAATAGAGTAGCCAAAGAGCATATATTCAGAACCCATGAACATGGACAACAGTGTGGGAATTCCCTGATGGAGTAGGGGTGGCTGAGTAGAGGGGGGCAAAAGGGGGCAAATCTGGGACAACTGTAATAGCATAAATGATAAAATATAACTGAAAAATTTTAAAAAAGATATAGAAGACCTTGCAAAAGAAAAGAGAGAAAATTTGATGAATTATATGAATAGTTTTTTAGAATAACAGACACATGCACAGACTCCTCTCTCTCTCTCTCTCTCTCTCTCTCTCTCTCTCTCTCTCTCTCTCTCTCTCTCATATACACACATGCACACACACAATTTAGTACAGTTTCATGAAATTCGTGGATTATGTCATGCTTATTCACTTTAACCACCTTGGCCAAAAATGATGGGCTATGAGTAAGTTAAAAAGGAGAGGTTTACAGAAAAGATCTGCAGCCTTCCGATAGCTGGGGAGGGTAAGACAGGTGGGGCTCCGCACAGGCGATTTGAAGGCTAAATTAATCTGAGGGTTTTTTTGGACTTCTTGGTGGAGGCCAAGGGAAAAAGGTCTCTAAAAATAATCACAGTTTCTTAAGTTTAGAGCCAGATTTAATTGATGTGAGACTCTTCTTTGCTCTATTTTTCTTGATTATCCAATTTTCAGTCATAAGGCATATCTTTAACTATAAAGAAACTAGATTTAAAATCTAACATTCACTTTGGATCATCTGGCAAAGCAAACGGACTTTCTTCTTCACTCTCCCCCTTCAGCCCCAGTCCAAGCAAAAGCCCCCCCACTTTTTTGTGAAAGCCCTTACATAGCTACTTCTAGAATAAGAGCTTCTTTATGCCAATGAGATGGTAATATATTCAGGGTTTCCTACTCACATATTTTTCCCACTTTTTTTTTACTTTGCAAAGATTTTGGAAGATTCTCAAAAATATTTTCTCAAGTTCAAAGAAATAATATAAAGTGTTATAGTTTAGTAAGTGAACCAGTCTGATTTTCTGACTCAGAGAATCACAATCTACCTATTGTGCTTAATAACACAATATAAGACATTCCATGAAATAACTGACTGAATATGGAAAAAATAAACCATACTTATGTTTCTGATGTCTTTAATAGATAAAGTCTCATTTACATCCTTTGCAGCCATGTTTAAAAATCCATGCTTTTATTATATTAAATGAATTTAAAGAATACTCTCTATCTGTTAAAACCGTGATATCATCAAGTTGGTAGCTTGATGTGGTAGAAATATTTATGAAGGTGATATCTCACTTCTGAAATAGTCAGGGCAAAAACAGAGAAAATACATAAAACCAGGGCTACAATCAATTGGAAGAGTATTTTACAGTCACAGTGTACCACGGATTTCGTAGGAAATTGCATTACCCATGAGCATATTAGAATGATAATTGAGTTTTTAATACCCACAGCACCAAGAGTCTTTTCAAACAAATAGCACCTTGTTCATTTTCCTGTAAAGACATTGTGTTAACAGTAGGAACATTACAGTTGAGCTGTACACGCTGCAGACAGACGTAATGATTATTAAAGGCAGCCTGAGTCAGAATCTGTGAGAATGTTTTTAAAAGAAACTGTTTTAAAAATTTCTATCAGGGCAAAAAAAGTCACTTCTTCAGGGCTTTTTAGAGTAATCTCTGAACATGACAGTCAAAAAAATGATTCAAAAAATAGTGACAAATAGCTGGTAATATTTTTTTACCTTTCCTCACGCAGGGCCGTGTGGACTTTAAAATCATACAGAAGAGAGGCGGTGTCAGTAGGGCTAGAAGAAACACAAAGTAAGAGCTCCGCGTGGGGCAGCACCGCCTCACTACACGTGATACTGAGTGATGCTTCCGTCTGCTCATGAAAAGGTTTGCCAACATTTACTGAAAACTCAAGCCCCAAAGCAGTTTGACTGTGCATGATATGACTAAATTACACTAGCAAATCATGAAAAAAATTAGTACTGTGCATCCAACCAAAAAAAATATTCACTGACAAATCAAGTGTATGTCAATTGGAAAATATATTGTATATCCTATTCAAAATAGGACTCTCGGTGGTTGAAGTGTTCTTAGGTGTCCCTCTGAGAGATGCATGTTAACAGAATATTTGAAAGTTTCTGATGTCACAATGCTCAGCTCTCCATGAAGAAAATTCAGTGCACCACCATCTCCTAGTTATAAAAAAAGCTCCAATTAAAGATATATAACCGAAGGGCCAATGACCATCTAGGAATTTATATTAGGCTGGTATTGATTATTTGAAGAAAGGAGCTGAAGTACACTTGTAAAATCATGCCTTAAATATTTAGTTTTCAAATTTTTAATTATTTGCTTAAATATTTCAAACCTAGAGATAAAAATGTAAATTTATGAAAAATTTCAATGTATCTACCAGCCCCCAAGATCTAAGAGATGTTAGCATTTTGTCTTGTTTGTTCCCTATTTATGTTGTTGAAAAGGTAAAACATTACAGAAATAGGCAGTGTCCCATGCCTCCGTCCTTCAGCGTGACTGGGCCTCTGGAACTGGTGATATTGTTTGCATCTAAGTCTTTCTTTCTATTTTAACATCCCCTCGCAAGGTTGTTACTGTTTTATGGGGGGTTTTTTCAATGTAAATAAGTGGTATCATATTGAATGTATCCTTTTGTTGCTCACTTTTATTCAATGTTACATTTTTGACATTTATCCATATTGATATAATATAAATATTTATTTATTTTAGTTACTAAATAGTATTTCATAATATGAAAAATAAGACTTGGCATCCATTCTGGGATTTCACTATTGCAAATAATAATCCAATGATGGCTTTAATGACTTAACGTGAGTGACCCGAATGGGGATGAGAGTTATCTTAAAGGAGAAGCTTTTGTGAATGGGCATCAAAACAAGAGGAAGTGGACAGAAACTGCAGAAGACCTGAGGATGCCAGGTCCTTTTTTCATTCTAACAACTTAAAAACTCTAGTTTGACTCTAGGTAGGAAAAGAACGCCAGCAGGCAGAAGCTAAATGGGTTAGAAAAGTGGGAAACTTGGTACATTCACTTACCTTTTTTAGGATTCTTGTGATAAAGTGGAACAGAGCTGAGAAAGATGAAATCTTCCTATTTGTGAAACGCAGATTCAGAGGTACAGTGAGGACTCAAAGAAAACTGAAACATATGGCACACAAAGAATTTTGCAGCTCTGACAATGCTAAATTCTAGTTAGAGCAACAGTATTCTCAGCTTGCCTGGAGTGGTACATTTCCTAGATTAGGCCCAATTACTCACCTACCCTGAGGGCAAAGTCCTTTGCTATACACTTTGCAGTAACCCCACCAAAAGTGGAGAGTACTGCCCCACCCTCACCTTTGGGCTCAGCCAAATGAATTATTTGTGTCAATATGATATTAACAGATGGATTTCAAGCAGCTGCGAGAACTATATTCATGCAATTAGGCTGACACTCTTGCAGTTCTACCTTCACTGTGAGAAGGTCATGACCTGTCCTACCTACTGGTCCTAGGAGAATGGGAGGCATGTAGACCAGTATCAGGAAGAAGAGGCAGGTGAAGCTGAGTCATGGGGTAATGAGCCAATCAAGCCACCATAGCTTCCCCTACAAACCAGAACATCTGTGAGAATAAATCATTGTTTTGTTTTGTTTTTAACCACTAAATTTTGGGGTTGTTGTAACATAGCATTATTGTAGGTATAGTTACCTAGTTCTGTTCATGGATTAAAAGACTCAATAATGTAAAGATTTCAATTTTCTCCAAATTAACCCCTAGATTCCATGCAATTCCAATAAGGGCTCTAAAGGGTATCTCTTTTATTTGTGTAATTGAAAATGACAGAATGAATCTCAAAATTCATAGAGGAATATAAAACATAAGGAAACTCAAGGTAATTTAGAAAAGAAGAACATAGTACAGGAAAGTTTTCTACCACCAGATAACAAGATCCACGAGAAAGCTATAGTTTTTTTAAAGCAGTAAAAGAATGGACAAAATGAACAATGGGGTGAAAAGTGAGCCCAGAAATAGACCCACATGTGTACTGTCACCTAATTTATGACAAGGTGTCAGTGAAGTTTGGAGGAAAAAATGATAACCCTTTAACAAACAGTGCAGGGACAATTTACATCTACATGGAAAAAAATTAATCTTGACTTCTACATCACCCTTTATAAAACAAAAATAATCAATCCCAGATAGATTGCAGATCTAGATGAGAAATAAACATACAAAAAAGTCTTTTAGTGTAAAACATAGGACTTCTTCTTAACCATAAACAAAGATTTCTTAAACAGGGCACAAGAAGCATAAACCATCAAAGAACAAAATTATAAATTTAATCATGTTAAAATCAAGAAGTTATGTTCATCAAAAGACACATTAACAGAATGACAAAGCAACTCAATGCATGACAAAACATTGCAAAACATTTATCCAGGGGAAGTCTTGTCTGCAGGAAGTGCCAACATCCATACAAGTGAGTGAAGCAGAAAACTCAAACCAACAGAAAAATAGCAAAAGACTTGAACACACATTATAAAAGAAGACATCTAAATTGTCATACACATATGAAATGGAAATGTGAAAATGACCAGGAAGCACTTGAATATATCTAGAATTAGTCACCAAGAAAAGGCAAATTCAAAGCAGAGTGAGGTCCTGTTACACAGTCACAAGAATGGCTACAGTAAAAGGGTTGACAATATTGGGAGAGTGGATGCTGAACAATCAAATCCCCAACATTGTCATAAAACTGCAAAATGCTAACCATTTTATAAGCTGTTTGGTGCATTCTTAAAAAGTTAAACTTATATCCATACTACTATCCAGCAATTCTTCTGCAGGTATATCTAACATATCTTAGATAACTAAAATCATAGCAACTCATAGAAAAATGTCCGTAATAGTCTCAAGCTGGAAAGTTCCAATGAACATCTAAAGAAAATTGATAAGGCAATTGTGTATATTTGTATGACCAGATATTTCCCATAAACAATACAGAACAAACTATACAACAGCAGGGATAAATCAAAACACATTATGCTGAATGAGAGAAGGCAGACACAAAACAGTACGTATTGCATAATTCCATGTGTTCATAATTTCAGAACTGTCAAAACTAATCAATGGTTACAAATGTAAGAATAGTCATGGCTTCTGGAGGGGACACATAAGAGAATTAGCTGGAGTGATAGAAACATATACATCTTTATGGGTTAAGGGCATAGATTATACATGTGAGTATATGTGTATATCAAACTCATCAAACTTAAGATCCATGCACTTTACTCTGTATAAATTATACCAATAAACCATCAAGAAAATGCAAATTAAAACCACAATGAGATACCACCTTACATCTGTCAAAATGTCCATCGTCAAAAAGTCAACAAATAACATGCTGGGGAGGATGTGGAGAAACGGGAACCCTGTGCATGTTGGTGGGAAGTGCTGCAGCAACTAGGGAAACAGTGTGGAGATGCCTCAAAAAATTGAAAATAGAAATGCCGCTGCTGAGCATTTATCCCCCGAAACAAAACAAAACCAGTAATTTGAAGCGATCTTTGCATACTTATGTTCATTGAAACATTATTTTTAAAAGCCAAGATATAGAATCAACCTGGAAATCCATTGATAAATGAAGATGTGTGTGTATGTATTTGTATGTATACTTTAGCAATAAAAAAGAACTAAATCTTGCCATTTGCAACCACATGGATGGACCTAAATGATATGATACTGAGTGAAATAAGTCAGACAGAAAAAGACATATACTGCATGATTTCACTTATTTGTGGACTCTTAAAAACCAACCAAACAACAACAAAAAAACCCCCACAGATTTATAGATAGAACAAAATGATGGCTGCCAGAGGTATAGGGAGGATGGGTGAAAAAGGTGGAAAGAAATAAGAGGTACATACTTCCAGTTATAAAATATTATGTTTTCCCAGGACTTGTTAAATATCAAATTTGGTAAAATTACAGAGGCTGGTAGTTTACATTAAAATATAAAATACATGGAATTACATAAACAAATTTGTAATTTTAGTTGAGCTCGAATTCTTTTAGATAAATAAATATATTATTGGTATGTTTACATGATATCACATGTCCAAATTGGAAGTTAAAAATTAACTTGAACATATCCAGTGTCTAAACACTGAATTACAGATAGGTAGGATTTAGAACAGAGAAACTGGGGAAAGTTAGGTAGAGCTCTGAGAAAATAATATTATCGTGAGAAATAAATACATACTGACCTTTAAGAATGTTTCATATTCAATTTTAAGTTACTACCTATATTTTGCTGTGCTTTAATCCTTTAACTAACTTTAATAAATAACTAGTTTCAATAAAAATGTGGCATACTAAAAAAAATTACTGATAGAGGGAAACTGCTATGCCAAATGAAGCAGAAAATTGGAGCAGAGAATGACCAGGAAAAATATAACCTGAGATGCCTTGAAAATATTAAGAAGGGTTAAGGGAGCTCTCACAGTCTTGTTAGAAGCACTCAAGAATGTTTCATTGTATCAAAGAAATAGCATCACCTCTGAAAGCCAGATAATTTGTGAATTTTCAGAAAGTAGAAATGGGTTAGACAGATAAAACAGCTGAAAAAGTTACTTGATCTTTTTTACCCAAATGGTTTGACAAATAGGCTACATACAATGTGAGAGTTTTTAGCAACCTCAGTTACTCCCCAAATGTCTTCACCATATCATAAATGAGTTAAATAAGTTTTACATGATTTTCAAATTTTTCTGAGTGAATATTTTGAGTTCATGGGTTAAAAGCTCTAAGGTTTCATTGCAGGTCACAAATGCTCTACTATGAAACTAGTTTATTATTGAATAAGCTGATTTCTAAGGAGTGTAAACTAGCGGCTTTACTTAATTCATACTAAGAGATACAAGTCTCTAACATTCACAGGGAATGAGGAGAATAAGCAATGCACTCTCTACTCCTAAAAGTTCCTTCAAAGTATATATTTTCATCACTGGTCTTTTCTTATACAGCATGCAGTGGTCGTCATTGCTGGAATTATTTTCCTATCCTTTGCTAAACTCTATTCCTTTCTTCACAATATGTAGGCATTTCAACTAAAACCCACAGCCAAAGGAAAATTTTACTCCAATATTATGTTACATTTAAATGTGACTAAGGAAAGTAAGAAATTTGGGAGTGATGTCAGAGGAATGTCAATGTGAGATGCCCTTGGTCTTTCACCTTGAAGTTTCAACAAATTGAATAGCTGTAATTCAACATAGGACTCCCTGCTCAATGCCCAAACACAACTGAGAGATTCTAGCATTGAAACATCTAAGAGTGGGCAGTATGAGCTGCAGCTGAGCCCAGTGACCTGGGCAGGGATGAAGCACAGAGGTGCAGCTACAGTTGTCTGGCAATCAGCATTCCAGACAGAGAAACAAACTCATGGAGCTTGGCCGCCTTCCCTGAAACTTGCAGGGCACACCTCCCCTCACCCTTGTGTTGGATTGCAGAGTACACGATCTGGAAACCTGATAACTGGTACTACAGAAACATCATTTCCCAGAGCAAAGTCTGCATTCTGTGATGAATCCCAGGACTGGGTGGAGACACAGGGTGGACTCCAGTGGAGCTCTGTTGGTCACTATTGTTGAGAGGGCAAATCAACAAAGGAATTGGCTGGGTTCCCCCAGATCACCTCACGCCCACGTATTGAGGCTGCACAGCCAGTGGGTGCCTGGCTGCTAGGCACAGTACTGGGATTTCATGGACTCGCAGCCCCATCCCACCACTTTCCTCTATATGGTTGGTCCCCTGGGACCAGGACAACAGGATCATAGGAGAGTTGCCCACTTTCCCAGAGAATACAGGCCATTTTCCACCACCTGATGGAGATCTGAAAAGCTAGAAAAGTGGAAGGAAGGTAAAAAAGCAAAACAAAACAAAAACTTGTGATTCAGCACCACCTACTGGAAAACAATAGAATGCTTTTTATCAATCTACTAAAGAAGTGCCACTCATGCAAAGATCCCTAGGCAGAGAAGGAATCTATCAAATACCATGAATAACCAAGGTAACAAGGCAGCTCAGAAAGAAAATTTAAAAGCCTCCAGAAAATAAACTTAAGGACATGAAAATGTGTGATTTAAATGACAGAGACCTCAAGATTGCAGTTCTGGGGGGAAAAAAAAAGCAAACTCTGCAAGATATAAGAAAACAGAGATGATTTAATGAACTAAGAAATCATATTAATGAATAAAACAAGTACTTTACCAAATAGATTGAAACTTTAAAAAAAGAACGCCCCCAAAATTATGCAGATGAAGAACTCAGTAAAAGAAATCAAGAATAAAGTAACAAGCATAGGAAATAAAGCTGACCGGATGGAGGAAAGAATTAATGATATTGAAAATAACCTAAAAATGGCAAAGAAGGAAGAAGAGAGAGACAAGCATTAAAAAAAAAAATGAAAGGACTCTACGAAGACTACCTGACTCCATCAAAAAGAACAATATAAGGACAATAGGCGTACCAGACGGAGAACAGAGGGAGAAGGGAATGGAGAGCCCGTCAAAGAAATAATGGACTAGAACTTTCCAAATCTGTGGAAAGACCTAGATACTCAAATTCAAGAAACAAACAGAATACCAAATTACTTCAATCCAAAATGGACTTCTTCACTTATATGTGGAATATAAAGCTGAAACTTATGGACACAGACACCAGTATGGTGTTAAAGAGAGGGAAGTGGAGGAGAAGGGTTAGTAAAGAATAATGGGAGCCAAATATTTGACTTCAGGTGGTGGGCACACAGTGCAATACAGAGATCCTGTATCATGGAAATGTACACTTGAAATCTACTTAACCTTATTAACCAGTCACTGCAATAAATTTAATTTTAAAAATAAAATTAAAATTAAAAAATAAAAATAAATATGACCAAGGCTTGTTATTTTAAAACCTAGAAGATTTGTGATAATTTCTAAATAATTATGCTCCCATAATAATTTAAAATACCTCGGTGACTCTGGAATGCACTGTAAATATATGGGGTATGAAAACACATGATATGTACAGAGCATAGGATATTCTTTATTATTCCATAAGTGTATTTATTCTTGAGCTTCTTTTTACCTACTAGCATAAAACAATTTTTGTAATTTTTGAGTCAATACTGTCATTTTAATTCCAACTCAGTCAGATAAGTGTTTTCCCCACTTCTTCCTCTCCCCGTAGGTATCATTTAAGTTCCCAATGGGGCACAGTTTCTTACATACAGTCATGTCATCAGAGGGAGATGTTTGCTCTTCAATGAGTGTTTTTTTCTTTCTACTACCTGAGAGATGGGCATTGCTTGACTGATTTTTGGTTCTCATCACCTCTCCTCCTGGCATCTGCTGATATTCAGAACTTCACCTGTTCTCTACCAGAATGTTCCATGCTGCTTTTTGACACACCATTGCCTTACCATAACTATGAGACAGTTTTATGTCCACTTAATCTTTATTACCACAGAAAGAGTCTAATGCTCTCCCTCAGTGAACTGAGGACATAGAAAATTTGGGGATTTTCTCAGGTACTCTTTTTAATAAATTCACCCTGTGGTTATTTCTGTGGCATGGAGGCTACTAGAAGTTACTCAAGGTCACCATATCCAAGGGTACCCAAAGGTCTACCCTCATACATCCAACTTGATGTTCTTTTTCCTTGGAGCTAAGTACAGTTAGTTGAGTGATAGGTTTTTCCAGACATTTCTTAGAAACATTTACAAACTTCTAATACTCCTAATTCTACCCTGCGATCTCTCTCCCCACCTGTGCATGTGTGTGTGTGTGTGTCTGCATAAAATCTCTGTCCCAAATTTCCTGCCTTAAATGTGACCTGTGATTTTTATATCAAACATAAAGATTGGCTGACTGGTTTGCTGGATCCCTCTGTGACAGCGCCTTCTCAAGTCACTAGCAGCTTCATATCCATTGTGGGTGCAGTGTTAAACAAAAGAGGAAAGAATGAGAGAAGGGAGAAAGAGAGCACATTTTACATCTGCTAATACTTAATCATAGCCATTGAGCAATGTATGTAAAGGGATAGCACCAAAGGGAAATGTGTGTTTTACAGAGGATTTTATTTTGTATTGGAGTATGGGTCTGGTACATGTTAAAGCACATAAAACATTCAAAATAAAATACCTGTACAAGAAATGTTCTGAAATAAAATGTCAGTTCCTTTCCTGTAGTAAACAGACTCATTGGAGTTGCATTTCTTTTTCCCCTTGAATGAACATTTTTCTTTTTCTCATTAGTGCTTAGAAAATAAAGCTTAAGAGTAAAATTTAATTCTGCCTGCTAAAAGCCAAATTGACTAAATAGCTATATCCACATAGGCAGTGGAAAAAAGAAAAAACACTCCATGTAGAATTTGCATATTTGTTGACCGATTTACTAATTCACCTTTGATTCACTATCTTCTAGTATATAGTATATAGTATTGCTCTTCTAGTGTATAATTATTCTTTGGGACACAAATCACATTTTCCTTCTCTACATGTGTTATCTTCATTTGCGGTGTTCAAATAGAATGTTATTATTCGATGTACACGCATCACAGAACCAAGAAGAATTCAACACTGAGCTGCTAAACCCTTTGCCAGCTTTAAAAGACAACCAGTCTTCCATAATATATAGGACTGATGATAAGGCAACCAGGAATAAGAAGGTAAGCCCCTGGCTGCCTCGTGAAAGTCTAACTCCTCTACTGACGACGAACGTTCACCCACTTTGCTCTAAAGACTGATGACTGAGGTTGTTCCTTAATCCCCATTTCATCTCATCTGCACAGAGACACAGAAAGTCTCTCCTCTCTCAACCTGAAAACCTTTCGTGTTTCCAGAATTGTTCCTATCAGAATACAAATATGGTATAATTTCTCTTAAAAATAAAACTCTCATAATCCTACACCTTCCTCCCACTATCAGCCTGTTTCTATGTTCCCCCTTATAAAAATCTTCTTGAAAACATTGTCCACACTTTATATCAGTAATTCTTTTCCCACTTCTCTCTAACGCATTCCAACCAGGCATTAGCCTTCACCGTCCAGTTACGCTGTTTTTGTCAAGACCAGCAATGAGCCTGCGTGGCAAAAGCCAATAGTTAATTTTCAGTCCTTACCTTGCTTGACCTGGAGTATCATTTTTTTCCCAAAGAGATCACGTTCTGCTCCTTATTATACTGTTTTATTTGGCTTTCCAAGATCCAGAGTCTCTGCTCCCTCAGCAGCGGCTCCTTCTCTTTTTGTTTGGATACTGCTCTTCACCTTGTCACCCTCTAAATACGGAGTGCCTCAGTGCTCACTTCGGAGCTTAGCTTTCTGCACTCATCCTTAAGGTTAGTGGTTGTTAAAGACTGAATTGTGTCCCCGCCACCAATTCCTATGTTGAAGCCTTACGCCCATTGTGATGGTATTTAGAGATAGAGCCTTTGAGGGGCGATTAATGTTAAATGAATTTATAAAGGCGGGGGTCTTAATCTGATGGGATTATAAAAAGAGTGGAAGTTACTAGAGAGCTATCTCACTTTCTGTGCACACACACAGAGAAAAAGGCCATGGAAAGACATGGTAAGGGGCGGCCAGCATCAAGCCAGGAAAAGCCTTCATGAGCAACTGCCTCTGCCAGCACCTTGACATTAGACTCCTTGCCTTCAAATCTGTTACAAAGTAAATTTATGTTTTAAGGCACCCAGCTTGTGATATTTTATTGTGGGATTCCAAGTGGACTCAAACAGTGCCTCCCAAACTTTAGCTGTGTCAGTCAACATCACATGAAAGACATGCTGATGTTTTCTTTAGCTGT
The DNA here is from genome assembly GCA_004026545.1 of Mormoops blainvillei. Classification (NCBI taxonomy): domain Eukaryota; kingdom Metazoa; phylum Chordata; class Mammalia; order Chiroptera; family Mormoopidae; genus Mormoops; species Mormoops blainvillei. The sequence continues at coordinate 62,765 of PVJD01001690.1, forward strand.
GCAGAAACTTTTTATTTTGATGAAGTCCCATGAAAAGGGAACCAACCGTATGGGAAAATATATTTGCAAATGATACCTCAGACAAGGCTTGGATCACAATGGTGGGACAGGTATAGGACAGAGATTCCCATTCCAAAAGAATCAGCAAGAAAAAAAGTATAAAGGACCAAGCAAATTCAAAACCTAATGTGGCAAACTGCATCAGATTTTAATGCTTTAGAATAATCTTCTTTGACTTAATGCTCTGTTCTCCGGGCCCACTGAGGTGACAGTCCTAGCTTACATCACCCCTAAGCCTTGGATGGGTGGCCTTGCCAATGCGATCTCGGACAGCCGTCTTGTTTCTGAGTCACTCCGTGGCAACACCGGCCTGCTGAAACCAAGAGGGAAATAGCCCTTTCTCTGCACCTACATACCCTCTGGAGCATCCCTGTCAATTTTCGAAAAGCCTTTGGAATCCTCTTCCCTTTCCTTGCACAGTAACACACGCTCATAGCCAATGAGTCTTTTGTCTCATCCTGTAGAACCCCAGAACTCCAACAGGGTCCCTTCGTTTTGTCTTGTCACTGTTACCCTTAGTCCGAGCTGGTCATGTTTCTGCTGATATAACCACACCTGTATTCCTGGATTCTGCTGAGATGTCTCTTTTCATCTACAAGTCATATTCAGAATCTATCAAATGGGTCTCTAGCCAAACCCTTGGTGTTCTCTGAGGACACCTCATATTTTTCAATATGAAAAGGTGACAATTTCCAAGTCTTCACATGCATTTCACTTAAGAAGTGTCTTCAATTTAACTCTCTCTTCTTGCGTTTTACTATGAGCAGTAAGGAGAAACCAGGTCACACCTTTAACACTTGCCTAAAAATATCTCCTTAACTAAATTTCCAAGTTCATCACTTCTTTTACTTTCCACAAAATACTAGAACCAAGTACTTTGCCATTTTATAATAAGGATCGCCTTTCCTCCAGTTTCCAATAACGTGTTTTTCATCTCTGACCGCACGAGACTCACCTTCGTTGTTCACACTCCCACCAGCAGTACTTTCAAGGCAACCCATGCTTTTTTTCAGCACGGACCTCAAAACTCCTTCAGCCTCTAACCAGCAGCCAGCTCCAAAGCCACTTTCAGCAGTTGTTACGGCAGCACCTCACTTTAAACTCCCAAAATCTGTGTTGGTAAGGGTTCTCCAGAGAAACAGAACCAATTCAATACTTATGTACATAGATAGAGGTTTATTTTTAAAAATTGGCTCAAGTGATCATGGGCTCTGGCAAGTCCAAAATCTGCATGTGAGACAGAAGGCCGGGGATCTAGTATAGAGCCAATGCTGCAGCTCAAGTCTGATGGTCAACAAGCCAATAGTACAGTTTAAATTTGAAGACTGTCTGCTGCAGAATATTCTGTTGCTCAGGGCAGGTCATCCTCTGGTGCTATTCAGGATGTCAGTTGATTGAATGATGCCCATCTACATTATGGAGAGCCATTGGCTTCGCTCAAAGTCCACTGATTTCAGTGTTAATCTCATATAAAAATGCCCTCACAGGAACATCCAGAATAATGTTGCTCAACATATCTGGACAACATTACCCAACCAGTTGGCACATAAAATTAATCATCATATATATAAACATATAAAATAATAATAAGGGTATACCCATAAATCTTAGAGTCTTTGTTTCTACAACTGATCAGGTGGTTGTAGTTGATATTTAAAACTACATTATCCAACTACCCATCAAATCAATCAATCAATACAAGTCTTTGGGGAGGGTGATTTTGATCCTGAGTCATGGGTAGTTTTAAATCTTCTCCAGGTGATTCTAAAGTATAACCAGAATGGGGAACCACTGAGTAGGAAAAGAAACATGGCAAAGCTGTTTACTGCTGCCAATGAATTTTGGCTTTACTTTGGAGTTGAGAGAGTATGGTAAAGAAATTAGGAAGACTTTTCCTAATTTCCTAATTCCCCTAAGTAGAAATGAAATGATCTTCTATTGCTGGAAGTAGAGAGAACTATGGCCTTTTGAATAGGATTACTTTAAGACGTTGATTATTGACTAAATGTAGGGAAAAAGATACTTCAACCTGAAGCTTGGAATGAAGGAAACGTCCCCTGTGAACCCTTCTTCCTAGGAATGGGCTTCTGAGACCTACAGAAAAGTGTTGGTAGCTAAATAACCACTTTCCTTCTATATGTAGCCATCCTTTACACTATATTATTTTTAGGGAATCCTCAAGCACTGTTGGTGGGATTGCAAACTGATGAAGCCACTATGGAAGATAGTATAGAGGTTTCTCAAAAAACTTAAAAATAGGACAACCTTATGACCTAGCAATTCATCTTCTCTGTATTTATCTGAAGAATTCCAAAACACTAATTTAAAAGTATATTGCATCCCTGTTTATTGCAGCATTATTTAGAATAGACAAGATATGGAAACAAAGTCTCCATCAATAGATGATTGGATATAGAAAATGTGGTACATATATACAAAGGAATATTTCTCAGTTATAAAAAAAAAATCTTACCATTTGTGACAACATGGATAGACCTAGAGGGGATTCTGCTAAGTGAAGTAGGTTAGACAGAGGAAAAACAAATATCATGTGACTTCACTTATATGCGGAGTCTGAAAAACAAAACAGACAGAACAGAAACAAATTCATAGATACAGAGAACAAACTGATGGTTGCCAGATGGTTGCAGGACTGGGCAAAAAAAAGTGAAGTGATTAAGAAGTACAAATTGGCAGTTACAAATTAGTCATGGGATGCAAAGCACAACACAGGGAATATAATCAATAATATTATAATAACTGCGTGTGGTACCGTGTAGATATTAGATTCACCAGGAGGATCCCTTCTTTGTAAGTTGTATAAATATCTAACCACTTTGCTGAACACCTGAAATGAACATAATATCGCATGTCAACTGTAATTGAAAACAATTTCAAAACTATCTTATTTCTTCAGTCAAAATTGTATTTGCACCTGCAGAGTTGAGAAAGGGAAGTCTGGCTCTAGGAAATTAAGGGTTCCAGGTAGTGAGTAGGCTATGTCTTATAACACCTTGTGACAATCATGAGATTCATAGGTTCTTAAGAAAGACCCATGAAGATAGGGGTGAACCTTCCTTCTTGAAAATAAGAGATAGGAGAGAGAGATTTGAAGTAACACCAAAGCCTGTCAATCACTCTAATCTAGATAATGATTATTGTTCCTTGGAAGGGGGGAAGAAAGTATATGAGTTATATACATTGTAAGATTTGTTCAAAATGTCTTTGTCCATAAAACTAAAAATATATGATGAATCAGATATTAGTTTTTATTTTATTTTTTAAAATATTTTATCTATTTATTTGTAGAGAGAGGGGAAGGGAGAAAGAAAGAGAGGGAGAGAAACAATGATGTGTGAGAGAAACCTCGATCAGTTGCCTCTCACACACGCCAAACCAGACACTGGGCCTGCAACCCAGGCATGTGCCCTGACCAGGAAACAAACCAGCAACCTATTGGTTTGCAGAGAGATGCCCAACCAACTGAGCCACACTGGTCAGGGCAGATATTAGTTTTTAAATGATACTAACAAATATATATATATATATATATATATATATATATATATACACACACACACACACACATACACACACACACACACACATCCCGCTCGCTTTCACAAGCTAGTTTACATTTACACATTTATTTTTAATAAAGAGTTAACCTGATTCTGTGAGTTCTGCTTTTTTAGATTCTACCTATAAGTGAGACCATACAGTATTTGTTTTGCTCTGTTTGCCATTTTATTTAGCATAATGCCCTCAAGATCAATTCATGTTGCAAATGGTAAGATTTCCTTCTTTCTCATGACCAAATAATATTCTATTGTGTATGTATATATGTTTCATCTTCTTTATATACGTTCATCTATTAATAGACAGGTTGTTTGTTAATAATGCTGCAATAAACATGGGAGCGCAAATTTTTCTTTGATAATTTGTTTTTCTTTCCTTTACATATATAACCAGAAGTAAGAATTCTAGGTCATGTGTAGTTTAACTTGTAATTTTTTGAGGACCTCCATGTTGTTTTCCATAGTGGTAGAATCGATTTATATTCTCACCAACTGTGCACAGAGAGCAAGGTTATAGTTATCAGGGGCTGGAAGGTGGGAAAAATGGAGAGATGTTGGTCAAGATATAAACTTCTGGAAGATCTGGGAATCTAATGCACAGTGTTTTAATTATAGTTAATGATGCTGCATTTTATTTTCGAAAATTGCTAAGAGCGTAGATTTAAAAATTTTCTCACCGAATAAAAGAAATGGTAGGAATGTGGTGTGATGCAGGTGTTAGCTAATGTTATTAAGGTGGAAATCATATTGCAATATATAAGTGTACCAAGTCAACAGGTAGTGTGTCTTAAATTTCCACGATGCCAATTACATCTCAATAAAGCAGGAAAAAAAGAGTTAATCTAATGCATTTGACACTGTACCATCATAATGATTCAAACTGACACATAACTCAATGGGCAAATAATTCTGAAAGTACATTTCCTAGAACAGGTAAGCAAAAAACATGTCCTTCCCTACTCACCCTCTTTCCCTTTTTATCTTTCTATAAGAAATCTGGACAATATTTAACTCAAAAAAGACCTTATTTCCATTAGAGGTCTTTAAGGGAAACATACTTAGTAATTAAAATTCACTTAAAACTACAGGTTTTTTAATATCAAACTTCTTTCAGTGAACGGGTATAACTGTCTTATCTTTATCATCCATAAATTAAGCCCATGTATATCCTAAGATACCCCCTTTTTTAAACACCAAAAGACACATTTTCACTGTTGTTTTTCATTAATCTAACTAAGGCTGTGAGAATGCTTTACACATATAAAAGTTTTTCATAATGGGTTTCAATACTGTGCATCAAATTCAATATGGGAAGAGTCATTTTTCTCCATAATGATCTTCCATCATGCTTAGTTATTTTAATTTATTTAGATAAAAATTTATTAACCTGTCTTGAAAGAAATTGTATATTTTATTTAATAACAAGTCATTCTCTGGTCAAGTATTCATGGGAGCGTTCCTTCGGCAGTAATGAGGTTATTAATAGAGCCTTGTGATACCAGTCCTGCAGCCATGGTAACCATCTGATGCTGTCACTCCTGGGCCCTGATGATTATTACATGATTATGAAGCCCCTGTTGTTTCAATAAGAAAAGTTAACACTAAGCATTAGTTCATCACTCACCCATCAGCTCTTACGTGATGCTTACTTCCACATTTCAGTTTCTGAGACTTAGAGAATATATTTCTATATATTCTCTAATATATAGAAATATATATTCTAATATATAGAAATATATTCTCTAAATATATTTCAGAGAATATAGAAATATTCTCTGGCAGTCTTTACCTCTTCCATTCATTCTTAGGTTAAAGATTCCACATTTTGGCATTGGATTAATATGACACTATTCTCATGAATATTTTGATGTGCATTTCATTAAGTGTTCATGAATTTTTATTTCATTTCCAATGTTATTAGAGATGTTCTAAGAACTGTGAAACGTGAGTTTCATTTAGAGAGAGAAAATAGTGTTTTAGTCATCTTTCAGTGAAATTTATATGGTGTCTAAAAGCCAACACTAACCCTGGCTGGTGTGGCTCAGTGGGCTGAGTGCCGGCCTGGGAACCGAAGGGTCACTCCTCTGATTCCCAGTGAGGGCACTTGCCTGGGTTGCAGGCCAGGTTCCCAGTAGGGGGTGCATGGGAGGCAACCACACATGATTACTGAACAGACTATTTGCACTGAAATTGAAAAACTATAAAGAAAATAACATTGTTTACAGGAAGGTATTTTTACAGCATGTGAGGGAGAAAATGTGGCAAAGACAAAGCTAATTTGGGGCAATATTTACATGTAGGGTAATTGTGAATGCAATATTCCCAGTCTTGTCATTCTAACCCCATTTTCTTTTTTCTCTTTTTCTCCCTCCCTTCCCCTCTCTCTATAAATAAATAAATAAATAAGCCAAAGTTAGCTTATAGAGATTGATAGGTTTTCACAAACCTCTGTCTCTGGAAAATTAAGATTAACTGATGAATCTTGTTTATGGTTTAGTACATACTAAGGTTTATGAATTTATCTGTGAATCATAGGCAAATTGGGAAGGCAACTGACCATCTTTATCCTGGGAATCTCCAAGAACATCACATTACCAACAAAAATAATACCAGTTTAGATTATTTGGTATTTTAACAGCTCTTAGAAAATATTAATCCACCATTGGTGCTGGTGATTTTACTGTTAATTGTTAAGTCCTTGGGTCCTTTCTTTTTTAAAAAAAATTTTGTTGTTTTTAATTACAGTTCACATAAAATACTATATTTGTTTCAAGAGTACAACATAGTCATTAAACATTTATATAACTTGTGAAGTGATCACCCTGATAAATCTAGTAATGGGTCATTTCTAAGGTGTGGTTCTCAAAGACTTGACTTTTGTTGGGTAGAAGGCAAATTAAGAGTTTAACTTCCTAGTAAGCAAATGTTTGATCAGATGTTATACCCTGATAATTTAGGACCTAGACCAATTATGCTCTTTGTGACTCTGATAAAAGAAAATGGGGTTAGAAAGACAAGACTGAGAATATTGCATTCACAATTACCCTACATGTAAATATTGCCCAAAATTAGTTTTGTCTTTGCCACATTTTCTCCCTCGCATGCTGTAAAAATACCTTCCTGTAAACAATTTTCTTTATAGTTTTTCAAGTTCAGTGCAAATAGTCTGTTCAGGAAGAAGGCCTGGAGGTCTGGAAAATGCAAATACAGGAGGAGCAAGTTACAAATATCCTGGTCAGTGGAGAATAAAGTATGTGTCCATTCTTTTTATTAAAGAGATAATATTGAAGTCGGGCACATTAGACCTGGGCCTACTTTCTCTGAGTTGATGCAGTACATCAAAATTAGCCTTCCTGAGGTACATTTTGTGGCATACACATTGGCCTGTTGCATCTCTGTAAATATAGTATTAATTAAAGAACACAGCACACAGAAGCTTGACAAACTCAAGTTCACTTTAATGTGATCTAGGAAATTGAAGCTTGCTTATGTTCAAAAAGAAATTCTTTCTATCATTAGTCATTTTCAAAGATATTGATCTGTGTTTTATGCAATAGTGTGTGTCTGAAGATACTGTTATTGTGCCTTAGATTCATAAATGATTGCCCCAGGAGAGTGAACAGAGAAGAAGCAGGGAAATTAAAGGGAAAAAAATAAAAGAACAGCAAAGAAACCAGTGTTACAATAGACGGTAGAAATTTTGATTAACCATAAGGCAGTGATGGGCACAGTGAGAAGGTGACCTCGTAAGCATGATGTGGAGAGAGAATTTTCAGAAGACAGGTTATGAATTGAGTTTTATAAACTGGAAGGCAAAAATCTATCTTCACCAAGAGAACCTCTAACCTTACCAATCAAAATAATATTAACTTATTACATTTGGGTAGTCTAAAATTGAGGACATTAAACAAAAAGCATCAAAACCTTAATGTGTTTATTACAGAAAATTTCAATAAATGGTAGTAAAGTAGTACAACTCTTTTAAAACTTCCTGTGATAACAATGTGTTAACACAACTTGGGAGTGTGGTGAGGACTCCTCAGGGCAGGACAAACATTCGTTCATTCTAGTGAATTGCAAGTTAATCAACAATGCAAGAATTCAGATTTTTCAAATGGTACTCTGCTTCCCCAGTATTTGGGAGGGGGTTAATTTTCCATGGAACCATTTTCAATGCTGTGAAACAGAGTGCGATCCCTTACTTCAAGTCAAGTTCCTTGGAAAACATTCTTTTTAAAAATTTTATAATTGTGGTAAAATGCATGTAACAAATTTAGCATCTTAACGATTTGAAATGGACAGTTTGATGGTATTAGGTACATTCGCTTGGTTGTGCAACCATCACTGCCAACCATCTCTAGAATGCTTTCCTCATCCCAGACTGAAAATCCACACCCATTAAACAACAACTCCCTGTGCCTCTCTCCCGGCAGGCCCTGGAAACCGCTAGTCTACTTTCTGTCTGAGTTTGAATAATGTAGATATACCTCATATAAATGAAATCATACAATATTTGTCTTTTTGTGGCTGGCTTATTTCACTAAGCATAATGTCCCCTAGGTTCATTCGTATTAGAGTGTGTCCAAATTTCCTCCCTTTTTAAGGATGAATAATATTCCATTGTATGGATATACCGCATTTGCTTACCCATTTATCCGTTTGATGGACACTTGGATTACCTCCACCTTTTGGCTACTGCAAATAATGCTGCCATGAAAATCTGAACACAAGTTTTTGTATGGACATATATTTTCAACTCTCTGATTAAATTTTTTAAGCAAACTTGTGCTCATGTATTACTTTTGAATTTATAATGAAATGGGAAGTAGAAAATAAGTGATCACACCTAAAATGTCAAGTTTTCTGAACTCTTAGTGTTTTTTCTGGTACGTGGCACTGTATGTGGAAAACAATCAACATCCTTGAGACTAGCATGCCCCAATCTGATTGAAGCTTGCTCAGGCTTTCCCTCTGGAATCAAAATTCACACCTGTCTATACCAGGTCACACTGATCTGGTCGAAGCCAAGGGCTGAAGCTTCTGTGGAGTCTCAGACAAACCAATGGGGGGGTCAGAAGCCAAGGTCAGCCTTCAGAGTTGACCTGAATTAGAGCAGGTAGGCCAGGACTTTATACCCTCACCTCAGTTAGTGATTGGATGCAGGCTGTCCTGGGAAGAAGGGCATAACTCAAGCAAGTGGTTGTCCTCAGGTAAGGAAATCCTGTAGTGGATTGCCACTTGAGGGCTGTTGCTTGCATCACTGTCAGCAGAGGAGGTGGGGATAGAGAATTAACACTTTTATTTCTGAAGGGGATTCTGGGTAAGAAGTCAAATCATCTACCAGATATGTGATATAAAATGTTATGAAGACATAATTTCATTTGAGAGCAAATTTTGTTACACAAGTTGTCTACAGGAATTTCAATCTTATTGAAATATCTAAGATGACATTTAATGTCACTTTAGTTTGAATGCTGTCAGGAAAGAATAGCAATTAGTATGAAATTAACTGCAAGTAGCAAACCATCCAACTCAAAGGGATTCAAACATTAAGGACATGCATAAACTTACGTAAACGGAAAAATGAAGTGTGGAGTTCGGAGCTAACCTAATCTACTAGTCCAGCTCCATTTCTCTGTGCTTCCCTTGGCTGTGTTCCTGGTGGAGCAATTGCTATTGTCTTTTTTTCCCCTCTGTAGCAGTCTTGGTTTGACATTTACCCATAAAATTATCCTGTGGAAGACTGGCTCTTACTGAACCTCATGGTTCATAGTGAAGGGTTTGGGTTTGGGTTTGGATTTTATTCTAAAGCAATGGGAGCCATCAGAGAGTTTTTCCATTAAACTATATTTTATTTCAGTAAATATATTAGCCATCTAACTAGAGTAAACTCAGTACTTAGAACACAGATACAGATTCTAAGTTTCAAATGTCTACAAATGTAAGACATATGCTGTTCATATTATCAGAAACTTGTTAAATATCAACAATGAAATACTATTATTACACTCTTTAGAAATAGAATACAAAGAAATATTTTAATTATGAAGTTCACTCATAAATAAACTACAGTTATAAAATACTATCCTATGGACTATAATTTCTGTTATACTTCCATTGGATCAAAGTACAATCACTAAGCTACAGCAGTAAAAAAATGTGAGAAAATTCATATTTTAGACAGATAAAAATTCATCTGCTTATGGATCCAAAAAAAGGAGAATCATTAAATAGCAATGTCAAAAATACTCTGCTAAACCACCTAGAAATCAAATAAAATAAGAATAATTCACTAACAAGATTTACATGTATATAAAATACATTTATTTTAAAAACTGTTCCAGGAATTATAATCCTATGAAGTTTCCATTTCACTCAAATAATCCAATCAGTCAAATAATAGCAATAAAACTCAAACAGAAAAAGTTCTAAATTATTTTAGAAGACAAAACAAAATTTTGCTGTATATCTAGATTGTTTTAATGCATTTGTAAATGTCAAAATGCTGTAAATACTCAAAGTCCAGTACAACTAAGTGGACATAATTAAATCATATGATTCACAATGAAATTATCTAGTTATAAAAATGTCCTATGAATTATAATTCTATTAATCTTCTGTTTGAGCAAATGACTTTACTAAAAGTAGTAATGTGAAAAAAGGAAAAAATAACTTTAGTAAAAGAAGAAAATAAAGCATTGTGCTGTGGGTTCTGGAAGCTGATTCATTTGAAGGAGGGATAACATGGGGAGTGATTCATTTGGCTTTTTAGACTATGTAGACAGAAGTCTGGATTCAGTGCTTGGTAAAACACGGTTTCTTATTGCCAGCAAGGATATGATGGGTTAGGGAAATCTGTTGGTAGAGAGGATTCTGGGAAAGGTTTGCTCTTGTTTTCCAGAATAAGGGGAAAGACAGGCACCCTTGTCAGGGACTGCTTTGAGACATATGACCTTTGGCTGGAGAATCATGTTAAGTACCAGAACCAATTCTGATGAAATAATTAAAAAGAGGCCAAAAAGGTCTTTCAGTGGTAAGGAGCATCAGGACTAGCTCTGTCTTGTAGAGGATCTGCTGTATCGGAATGGAGTATCATCCAACAGAAGGGGCCTTTGTCTGGGGTCACGGTCGCAGTGGGTGGCACCTGCTTTATACAGGGCTCCGAAGCCTGGATGACCAAGCCATCATAACCAGATTTTTCTCTTTCCTCTGGAATCAGTGTATCCAGGAGGCTTCCAGTCTTCTCAGTCCTCTCTGCCAAATGTCACACTGGGAATTCTGGGGCATAACTAGGACATATGAATGCAAATTGAAAAGTCCATATTTGAATTTTTCCTCAATTAAAATTTGTCTTAAGCTTGCTTTTTTCCCCTTAAATCTTCAAGGCTTCTCTTAACCAGCAACACATAATCTGTTATTACAAGCATATCTCTCACAGGAAATAAGCTAGCATTGACAATTGCCAGTGACTATTTTCAATTTTTCTAGGAAATTATGACTTGTATTTTATAGGTGCCCAATTCTTCACAAGCTTAGCTGATCTATTCAATTATTTTGCAAATATTCTCCTCTTTTTGTGATAAATTTCCTCTAAATTGAATCGGGTAAAAATTCATTTCTTTTTCTCAGTGTAGTTCAGGAAGCTCTGGGAGTTTCTTCTAACACTTTTCCCTCTCACTTTCTGTATGTTTGTTTGTTTTTCTGACTACAGCAAAGTTTTCTCACTTTGGAGAATTTAATATAGTCTCAAAGTGTATCAGTTATGCTATCTTTCAGTAAATTTAGTGTACTTTTGCTTTCATTTTTAAAGAGTTTTAAGCAAGTGTATTTTTTTTCCCATTGTTGCTATAACAAATTACCACAAATTTAGTGGCTTAAAACAATACAAATTTATTATCTTGTAGTTCTGGACATCAGATTTCCAAAAGCGGTCTAGGCTAAAATAATACACCTGTCAGCAGGGTTGTGTTCTTTCTGGAGGCCCTAGATGAGAATTCATTTCTTATTTTCCCAGCTTCTATAGGTGGCCGCATACCTTAACTGGTGGCCACATCGCTAACCTCTGTCTTGGTTGCCAGATTCTCTTCTCTGACTCTGACCCTTCTGCCTCCACTCTTGGGATTACATGGGTCCCACCCACATAATCCAGTATGATATACCTGCCTATGCTTCCTTAATTTAATCACAACTTCGAAGTCCCTTTTGTCATGTAAGGTAACGCACTGATAGGTTCCAGGGATGTGGATATAGGCATCTTTGGGAGGCCATTATTTAATCTACTATGGTATTTTACTCAGTCTCATTCATTGGCCTCTTCAAAACATCTTCTAAGAGATGTCTATGTTTTGATGTGTTTGTTATACTGAATTCCATGTTTTTACCATCTATGATGTCTTCTCTAAGAACAGCAAATATTCTGTGATCTGACTTTGTCTTTTAGAACCTGTTGCATACCAGTTCAAGTTCACTCATGCTTTTTTACCCTTTTGCTTCTTATTAAAGCAGTTTTATCTTCCTTGAAGATCAAAATTTTCATCCAGAGTAATTTTTAGAGTAGTCTGAAGCTGTTCTTCATTCTTCTGATGTGTTTTGAAGACTGTTTTGGTTGCAGCTACTTAAAATTGGAAGTGACCTGATGTATCTATTAAGAATAAATGGTTCTTATTACACTTACCATCAGCACAACTTGTTCTAATGATTTAGATTTCTCTTCTTTCAGTCCTTTTCTAAAAGCCTCTATTTTAAGTTTAAGTATAGAGCTTTCATTTATCAATTTCTCCTAGTTTTTACATTTCTGATAATATCTTCTCAAGTCTGGCTTCCATTAACATTGATTCAAGGCCTCCAGATAATTTTATGTAAGTGCAAACATTTCTAAGATAATGGTGTTTTTCTGTTTAAAGGGCAGAAACTCCAGTGGCCACTTCTTTGTCTTTAATTGCATAAAATAAGATTCTAAAGATTAAAACTTCTACATTCCAGTGTAACTAAAAATACCATCAAATCTCATAACAATCCGTGATGATGTGAGCCTGTTCTAAGGTCTCTTATCACCACTTCCCCAACCTGACTCATTTTCTCCAGGACCAGAGAACATCACAAAAATTGGTAGACCTTGCACGGCACCAGATAGCTTGGCTGAGCTCCATCAGATTACCAGGAGCCTGCTGGGCATCCAACCCCTGGCCGACGGGCCTCATGCAGCCCGGGGTGGCTATGAATGTAGCCCAACACAAAATGGTAAATTTATTTAAAACATTAGTTGTATTGCTTAGATATATACATTTTCTATATTAGTGATCACAAACTTGGGTCCTGCTTGGTGATTTTAAAAGCTTATCAAAAGGGCCACTACATAATTAGGGTTATTATATGAGGAATTTTTTTATTATTTGTGGTGGTGGATATCATGAAAATTATGCATGGACTTTTTTTGCCCATCAGTTTTCATTCGTGTTTGTGTATTTAACATGTGACCCAAGACAACTCTTCTTCTTCCAGTGTGGCCCAGAGATGCTGAAAGGTCGGACACCCCTGCTGCAGGCGACACTCCCTAAACTACACCAGTGCCTGGCCCCCAGGGCGGACCTCCACAGAGTTGCGAGTGTGAGGGAGACACTCACAGCAGAACAAAACCTCTGAAACTTCCTCAGTGTAACAACAACATAGACAGGAAAAATATCTCAAGGTCACAGAGCATGCAGAGGCTAGAAATAATAGCCCAATGTCCCTTGCCCTCTCTCTATTTTATTTTTTAGAGAGAGAGAGAGAAGGGCAGGGAGAGAGGGAGAGAGAAACATCAAGTAGTTGTTCCACTTACTGATGCTTTCATTGGTTGTTTTTGTATGTACCCTGATCAGAGATTGGGTTGACACTCTAACCAGCTGAGTGAACTGGCCAGGGCCTCTTGCCCTCTCTCTACTTAAACACACAGATACTCATTCTTTTGCAACTGGAATTTTCTCAGAATTGTATATCCTTCACCACTGCCCCAAGTCTGTTTCTTCTGAGAGTTTAAAACAGGAAAGAACAAAAGAACCTTTCCTTCCAGTTTTTTCTCTAGTTTCCACTTTTTCATTCTGTCTTTCACTCCTGCATTTCTTCCAGGTAGTGGGAAGTTAAAACTAACCTCTCTCTTCCACATGTGCTCTCATCCTATCTCGCCCCTTGCCTTTTCCTTTCCTCTCTGTTTAATTTTATGAGCTCTCCCTTGTAGCCCAAGGGGCCGTGGCATCCTTCAACTTCCTCTGATTTGGGTTATGCTGCATCATATGTCTTGATTTTCTTCATCTCTCCTATACAATTTATACATGATCTCAATGCAAAGAGTCAACCAGTTCTAATCTTAACATATAAAAGAACCACGGGTTCAAGGAGGTGAGCTTGGAGGCTAAGGGTTGATCTATGGCTCCTTTTTCCTAAACAGCATTTGTCCTCTCCTGCCCTGAGGTGAGAAATTGTATGGTTTAGCTTTAATGATAGAAGAACTAAAGATAAATATCATGTATAGGGGAATTAAAAGTATATAGGTTAAATATTTAGAAAACATTATCTTTGTTGCAGTTTCTTACTCCTATCAAAAAAGAAGGAAAAAAGAGAACACTCTTAACAAAATACCAGAAATGCGTATGAATTGTATATATTTTAACTTTTGAAGAACTAAAGATATCACTTATTTACACATTCCTATGGATCTTAGATTTTAAATGTGAAAGTATGAAATGAGTCCTAAATGTCCTAGAAATGTCAAAAAGTAAAACAAGGAAAGTCTAGGTTAAAAAGTATCAGTTTATCAAGGTAACATCTTGTGTTTTAAAACATGTTAGGGAAAATGCTCTCTCCACTAAAATTACTAGCAAATATATAGTAAATACAGTTCATTGTGGGTATATTTTTAAAGTATTGTAATTAATATAATGTTGCTAATCCTCCAAAATGACTAAAATCTGTTCTTTAACATATAACTAAAAAGCATACACAAAAAGTACATTCGGTAGTCATATTCTTATTATTACATTTGAAATAGTCACAGTTCTCCCTCAACACTTCCAACCAGGCCCAACACTAAGAGGAGTTTCAAAATAATTTCTCAGTCCAAATCGATGCCTTGTCTTCACAATGATCTTTCCAAACCATCACTCTGATCATGCCATTGTGCCTTTGCTTAGTGTAGCATTCCACTGACCTCATTTCCATCTCTTCCCTTTCTTGTCTGCGCAGACTGTAATTCAAACACATTGATCTAGTTTTTATCTCTGATACATACAAGCTTTTCAGTTGTTTACTTGAGCCGTATCCTATACGGTAGAGATCACCAAGGTACATTTCAGATATAAATAACTCAGCTTACATTTATACCATGTATCTCCCTACAGTGAAGTAGTCTAAAGGTAAAAACTAATTCAGGTGGGATCAAACAGAGGCTTTCTTCTAGAATCCTGAATTGAGATTCTGAGAGCCTAACTTGGTCGGTGCTCCACGTGTAGGAAGCACAACCTGAGAACTACAGCATGAGCAACTTGTAACTGTGTGTGGACTACAGGGTTGAGAGTCGCTCTTCAGAACACAAGATGACGGATGTGGACTGAAAGCATCAGAGATAAGGAATCATTAAAGCCACCAGAGTTTATCTGACCCTATTCTTAGTGACTTTTCCATGCTGCTATATTTCTGCTCTTGGGTTTTAAGAAACACTCCTAAATTCTCAAAATAAGTCCTTCTTATTTTGAAATTAGTTTTAGATTATATTTATTGTTTATACACTACGGTCTTTACAAATACATATTTTGATGAGGAATTAAGGATGAAGAAAACATTAAGAATTTTGGAGGACACATATTTCTCATGTCTCAAGACTACCCAATTAATATCTTTTGATAGAATTATACTATAATTTGTTTTCAATATGCTTCATGATTGTTTCCATTTTTAAATCTTCTAGCCCAATCCTTACCATTACATTGATGTGTGTTGATGATTTGCTGTTTTTCTAAGGTAAGTTGTCACTGGGAGTTGATTTCTTATTTCCCAGCATCCTTGGCATGCAGCTATTTTTGCCAAATGAGTAAGAACAGGAATAATGCACACTGCTTTCAGGGTAGGACCTATACACTGCTACTGGGGCTTTTCTATGTCCTATTTTTCCTATGCCTGACTACCCCAAAGAATTAGCGACTGGCAAATGCCACGTGGAAGACCAACTGCCAGACTAGAAGTACATGAATTTGGCTGATAGCTAAGAAATGTATTTCAAATATGTAAAAAACAAGATAAATAAAATGTGGACATTCATTTGTTATTATTAAACTTACTATACTGTAGGTTCCACAGTGAGAAGAATGCTGAAAGTCAACAGTAAATTTTTGTTGATTAAGGGTATGAATCCATTGAACTAAAACCAAATATATATGCATTTATATAGATATAAATTATATCTATATAAATTATATATAATTTATATGGATATAAATTATATCCATAGTAGAAGGGATTACAGTTGTCTCTTCTGGCCCCCAAGTCATTATAGGATGACCCTTATTTAAGATTGTTATAGAGGGCCCTGGACAGTGGGTTGATTGGATTGTCACCCTGTGCACTGAGGGGTCACAGGTTCAGTTTCTGGTCAGACTTCATGGCTGTGTTGTGGGTTCAGTCCCTGGTAAAGGTGAAACAAATGGGTGTTTCTCACATCAGTGTTTCTCTCCACTCCGCACCACCCCAACCGTTCCCTGTCCCTCTAAAATCAATGAAAGTATCCTTGGGAAAGAGGGAAAAACAACAAACAGAAATTATTATAGGGAGATATATGGTGAGAAAACAGGTCTAGAAAAATGTAATTTGAGGGTAAAGGGTAAGTGCCTAATACCTTACCTTACAGCCTCACTGCAACTGTGCTATTATATTAGAAATCAATGAGTTTTAGATAAGACTTTGCCCCATGAAAGTACACATTAAATTTAACACCAGGAGTGTCATTTATCCATGGATTTAAAAATGTAGTTTTTTGATTTAACAAAAAATGACATCAAAAATTTGGTTTTAACTTTAGGTGAAAAGGAATTATAGGATTGAAGAATAGAGTCACTGCCTCATTAGCTTGTCTTATCCTTGGTAGGGTGACAACTAACAGGGATCTGAAGGATCAGCAGTTCTGACAGTTGTAGTTATGAAGGCTTTTAAAATGAGGGAGAGAAAAAAACTTTGAAGATGGGGAAATGATGAAGGCAAACTTACATCCTAGATATGGCCTAAGTTAGATCCCTCCAAATAAATTCTCTATTTTAAACTTAAATAATATAAAACTCTTTTCAGATAGTGTTTTCCCATTTAACTTTAAGAAACTTTTTACATATTACTTACAATTGGAACATTTTAGAACATGTTAGATTACACAGTGGGAAAGTAGCATTTTATGTTAGTGTATGATGACAATATAAAAATATAAATAAAAGATATATAAAATATTTCTAAAACTTTTCTAGAAATTCTCACTTATTCTTAAAATAGTCTACTTATTTTTATGAATATTTCAAAACAATTTTAAACATCTATTATATAATGATTACCTTTTTATGACATCTTATTATATTCCAGCTAATTAAGGTTGGAATTGTAAACACACATCATTGTAGTTTTGCCTTATATTTGGGGTTTTAATTACAGATATTTTTCTCCCTGAAGGTAAATTGGAATAAGAAATAATTTTAATCATTTAATTAAATCAAATCTAATGAAAGCAGAAAGAGAATGTGTAGGTCTTATAGGAATTGGCTATGCCTTTTGATTATCTGTGGTCATGAGAAGAAATATGGGTTCTTTATATAAAGATCAAAAATAAAATGGCAGGATCAATAGTCTAGGAGAGGGAAATAACAATATCTATCAAACAAATAAAAAATCAATATTCACCAAGTCCATCAATTAGATCTTGATCAAATCATTTAATGATTAAGTAAAATTTATATTTTCTTTGAAAGAGAACCAATTAAATCAAGAAAACAGTTGGTAAGCAACCAAATCAAGAAAATGGATAAAAGAATTTTCAGTCAGATATTAAAGTAATGCTATATAGATAGATAGATAGATGATAGATAGATAGAATGGAAGAACTATTTTCCATGTATATTTCCTTCCTAATCTTTGTCAAGCATTTAGAATTGATGTTCATGTCATTCACTGTTGCTCCTCATCCAAGTATAAATTCTTACATGCATCTTTCTCTTGGTTCAGGAAAAATGAAATTGTACTGAACAGAAAAGATGGATTCATGTATTTTCCCTTTTTGCTCTACTTTTTCTGGGTAAGTAGTGATGATTTGGGTCTTGACATAGCAGTCAATAATAAGTGCTTTGGGAAAAGTAAGACATAAAACATTGAACATTGGTTCTGTCATGAACTTCCTTTGTCTCAGAAATCAAGAAATTTAATCTTTTTGATTCTCAGATTTTCCTGAGAATTTTGTATAGAGATAATTTTTCTATTATAAATTGTTCTTTTTTAAATATTTTATTCATTTATTTTTAGATAGAGGGGAAGGGAGGGAGAGAAACATCAATGTGTGAGAAAAACAACGGTTGCCTCTTACACACCCCCAACTGGGGACCTGGTCTGCAACTCAGGCATGTGCCTTGACCAGGAATCGAACCAGCAATCTTTTGGTTCATAGGCCAACACTCAATCTACTGAGCCACACCAGCTGGGGATGTTTTTCTATTATATCTTAAGGGTTTCTATAAAACTAAAAAAAAGATTGTGTTACGTAAAAGCATTTGGAACATAACTATTTTTTATCCATTATGCTTTAAAGTTTGGAGTACACACACTTTCCATTTCTTTTCCCTTGTGAAAATGTCTCAGGAGTCTAGAGAAAGGAGAGAATGAAGAGTAAGGGGCTCACACATGCACTCCCCCATGCAAAATCACCTGTTCATATTCACCAGAAGAAGGGAAAATACATCCTGAAACACAACATGCTGAAAAACTCTTTTTAAAACCTCTCCTTAGATCACCATCTGGTCCCAACATGCTTCATAAAACAAGCAGAGGGTGATGGGGCTTGGCACATCTATAACTCTCTCCTCGATTGAAGGAACATGTGCCAGAATACCTGCTAATGGAACTAAAATAAATGCAAAATGATGAACAGCAAGTGGGACCCAGTCCTTTCAGCAGAAATCAACTAAATAGAAATGGGGACATGATAAATAGCATATCAAGGACTAAGCACTCATGATCACCAGCATGCAGACAACATCCCAAGCACCTGCTAATAAGGTCTGCAATAACGGACTCAGAGAAAAGCAGCAGTACTGGAAGAGCAAACAGATTGCTAGGCTGAACTACCATAGGCAGAGCCAAAAATATACTGCCAAAAGTTCTTGGAACAGTAAAAAATGTTGTGCTACCTGAGTTAACACAGAGATGATGCCAATATGCCCAAGTATACTTTTTGGAACGCGAATTACAATTTGGTTAGTAACAATACAAAATGGGTAAAGTGGGTAAATTCTCTTAAGGAATCATTCTACAGGAGAATATATCCTCTGTCTAATCATCCAGTATTGGTATTTGTCTCACTACTTAAAACCCTCCAAGGGGGCAAAGACCACATTATGACAGGAATGCCAGATTGCTTTCTTCTTTGGATATATGCTTCTCATCTCATCGTGTTACTACTTGTCAGTACCTTTGCAAAGTAAAATCTCACCCTTTAATGGCATAGAATTGTGGGTTGTCTTAATCATTACATATGTTTTTTCACTCAGTGTCAGACTTGTGGCTGACTATCTGTAGCAGCAACGTATCTGTGCATACAGACATGCATACACTCATGCACGATGTTTCTCAACGCAAGCTTGAAAAAAAGTCTTATACTCTGAGGTGATTATGAACCTTCAGGGAAAGATGGTTAGTTTCTAAGTCATAGGCAGTAGAATCATTTGCTGCCCAAAGACAGTACTTTTCCTTGATTCATTCTGTAATTACAAGCAGCTGAATGGATGGAATGAGAACTGAAATACTTGGTAGCTACCCAGATGCAACATTCAGGGCAAGAGGTAGGAAGACAAAGGTTATAGTAATAATTAAATCTTCATTTACAGTAAAACATACATAGCAAAAATTTGCAAGTAGAAAGGAAAGCAGTAATTTATACTTTTTTTTTTTTTACAGTGTCTAAGTGAACAAAAAGAATACAAACAATGAGAGCTGAAATGCCCGACAGCTGCCCCATTAGACCTGGGTAAGGAATTTTCTCTAACAATGATGGCAAGTTATTTTTTCACTAAGTTGGAGAGGACAAGGAGCAGAAATATATTTAAGTTTACTATGACTTTAAAAAACATGTTGGATATTTGTAGTCCATTAAATGATTTTGGGGTTTTATTAAATCTCATTTGGCTCCACCCACTGACTCTTCCCTTCTTTCCTTTTCTTGTCAACTCCACTTGACAGATACTCAACTAAGGAAAAAGGCAGTTAGGTGACAGGTTTTGCTTTAGATTAAAAAAACCCATTCTGAATGCCATATGGTCAGAAGAGGGTAGTCTGTGCTGCAATGACAAATAAGCTCTAAATCTAAGTGATTCAACACCTCTACTGTTTCTTTTTTGTTCACCCTAAGTTGGCTATAGTTATGGACAGCTTCAGGACAGCCAGTCCCCATGTGGCATCTCAGTGATTCAGGGTGCTTCCACATTTGTACCCACTAGCCCAATAATTTGTCTCCTCCACAGTTACCACAGCAGGGGAACAGACTAGAAAACTGTCTATGAGTTCTTCACTGCCTCAGCCAAGAAGTGACAAACCCCAGGTCTGCACTCATTTCACAGCCCAGAATTAGTCATAAGACTTTGTTCATCTGCTAGGGGGCTGAGAAGAGCTTCATTTTCTGTGCACAGATGGGCAGAAGAAGCAGATATTGGCAAACCTTCAAAATGGTTATCACACCATAGACGCGTTTTTTAAGACTGTGAGGTTGTGTTGTAAAATAACATTTATAATCTCAAATAAAATACGAGCAAATATAAAGGACAGGGTTTTGGGTTTTTTTTCTATAACTTGAAGGACCCAGCGAACCTGCAAATTTTTTTAAAGGAAAATTTGGTTAAATTCATAAAGATGGCCAGAAAACATAGCCTAGAAATGTGTTTTCCATATGCAAATAAAAAATGACAATAACATAAAAAAGCAGCTCAATAATGTTCACTTCTTCAAACCGTATATACCAGTTCTCTAAGAACAATTTTCAGTCCCTCATACAAATTTTTTATCTGCTTTTGTAAATGTTACCTGGACAAGGGGAGATATTCTATATAATTTCTAAAATGTCTTCTATGTAGTTTTTCTCTTGTTTTCTTGCATTCCAAAATTAATTAGATAATATTATGAATAAATTATTTTATTGTTTGCTTCAGGATTTGTGTAACTAATTACATCTTTACTTCCTTCTATGTTAACTTAAAATATGCATTTAGAATATGGTTTGCATATTTCTTATTATGGAAAATCTGAAAATACAAATGATGAGTTAATTGCTACATTCTTAAACTTTATACTTTGTGCATATGTAGTGCAGTAAACACCTTTACTGAAGTCGTGTTATTCTTGAGCAGTTAATGTGTTAAAATAAAAGTAGCACAAATTTAACTATTTCAAAGTTAATCACTGTATCACTTAAATTACTACAAATGAGCTGATTCTAATATAATTTTTGAAAGATTCCTGTATAAACAATTTCATTGTCAAATTCATAAAAACCTGATGAACATATTTAGATTATTAATCTGAAAATGTATAGTTCATAAAATAAAAATGGAAGTGAACATTACGAACTTGAGTTTAAAGATTCAAATACAGCCTCCTGTCAGAATGTGTACAATGTAATGGGACATCCTGTCCTTGCACTTTTCCCTGTCTTTGACAGTGGTCTTGAAAATGCAAACATCCTTCATTTTCTTCCCTTCCAATTCATTGTCATCATTCTCCAAATCATTGCATTGAAACTCTTCTGGCAACTGTCACCATTAACCTTCATGTCTTCCTATCCACTGGATACTTTCTGTCTTCATGAAAGTCCTTCAGACACTTTTTAGTTCCACAATGATCTCATCCATGCATTTCACAGTATTGATCTTTTCTTATGAAAAATTACTCCTTTTTTCTATGATATGATGTTTTCCTGGTTCTTCTCCCAACCATTTTGTACTATTTTTTCTTGGTTTCCTTTGTGAAATTCTTTCTTCACTCTCCTATTAGATATTAGTGATGTTCATGAGTCTAACTTATATTCACTGAGTTTTTGTTTACTTTTCAGTCTACTTTTATCTTCTGTGTGACCTTATTTACTGTCACATTTTTAAACAAGATAATGTACTAGTAACATCCATATCTATGTATCTAATGTTAATCCGGTACCTGCCTTTCATATTTTTATATAAAACTGACTGATGAACATGTATTTCTAGATGTTCTCCAGATACTTTCAGTTCAACAAGTTCACCTACTCTTAACCCTCCAGAATTGTACATCTTGAATCTCATTTCATTTGTTGGTGCTACCATCCATATTGTTATGCAAGATAAACAAGTCTTCCTGGAGACCTGTTTCTTATTGTTTACATCAATAAATTTCTAAGGCTTTATAATTTTACTTTCAAAACATTTCTCTAATCCAACATGTCTCTCAATCTAAAGTAAAGTAAAACAAAACTAAACAAAACACCTAATTCTGGTTTTCCGGGTTATTGTGTGTAGATTAATTACCGCTTCACTAAATTCCCCAACTCCAGAATTCCTCCTCTTAAAAATGTTCTCTGATTAGTCTATTACTTCTGCCTAGAGTATCCTTTTCCTTCTTTCTCTATTCTTTTCATTGATTAGTACTCTTCCATTTGATGCAGAAAGGTATCATTTCTTTCAGGAAAATTTTCCTGATTCCTTTGTGTGCTCACAGGAAACATTACACATTTCAGCTCTCACGATGCTTACCTTTTTGTATATAACATTTTCCTTGTATATCTCTCCTTTTCAGTGGATTGTTATCTCCTTGAGGACAGGAATCCTTGGAGAAATAATGCTTAGAACAATGTCTTTCCCAGTTCAAGAATTCAGAAAGTCGTAGTTGAACTGGACTGCCCTGTGGTTGCCAGCTTACCTATTCCGGCTTCACCTCATTGCCTCCTTACAAATAAGTCTTTTACCTCCTACTCTTTCTTCTGAGGTGCTTCATTAACAATTTTTAATTTGTGTTTAAATGGGGAAACTGCACTGGAGCTCCATAAAAAACAGACACTTATCTAGGGGCAGCCATGCCTCCAATTCCCTCGACTTCGGATAGCCCTCGGTGAAAACGAGACGGGTAGGTGAGAAAGGCTGCGGAGTAAGAGTGAGGAAGGTCAGGCTGGGAAGTGAACAGTAGGACAGGGTAGCGATGGGGTTATAAGTAAGTGTACTAATGGGAGAAAAGGAGGCTAAGTCCAAGTCCACAGTCTTTACCTTTATAATGTAGATCACCACACATGCAAATTATTTTGATGATAGATTTTTTTCTAACTGCAAAATTTTACCCTTATTTCAAATTGAAGTGTCTGAGAAAACCCTGCCTCCATGTCAGCCACAGTTTCTACTATGTTTGTTCTCTGGATCTTTTCATAGCCATTAGCAACTGCCAGTTTTCATTTTTTTATACAAAGATCTCAAGATACATGGGATATAATAACAGGCTAAGTATATTTTATTTCTTTCATGTATTTTTCACTCCTCTTGACCCTTTTCTAGGTCCTCTTCTGCCTACTTTCACTCAAGTAACTGCTGGTAGCACCTTCTTTCTTTTAAAATAGTAATTGAAGACTCCTATTTTCTTTGTAGCATCTTATTTACTGACTTACATACACTTCAATGGCAATTCTGTCCACAGCTTATTGGAACACTCAATACCAACACTAGGTTAATGTGTTAGCTCTTTTACAAATCAACTATAGTCAACTACATAGCTAAATATTTATTAATATTATAACAAATAATGTATGCTTTAAGATTGGACAATATATTCCTCCAGACAATATGATTTATTTACAACATATTGATAAATATATTTAGGTAATTAGCATTTACACCTACCACAAGGTTCAAAACTGATGCAAAACATTCAACAACATATTTCACGGGACTTTGACCAAGAAGAGAAAGGAAAAATATTTCCTTTGAAAAATATTTAACTTGAGAGTAATAGGAAATATTTATAAGATGACATCTTTCTCATGGAAATCTAAGAATAATATTTAGAAATGCTCCACACAAGTTTCATACTCAGTATTAGCACTGTTCAGACGCCACAGTCCTGCACATTTAGGTGTTACTTTACGAAGGAGACTAACAGACGGAGTTGTCACTTTGTTCTCACAGAGATTTTCTGAATTTCACAAGAGGTAGCCAGAAAAATGGACTGGAAAGATGCCTTTCTATGCTCCCACGTGGTGATATAAAATGTCAAAGGAAAAAAAAAAAAAGCAATGTAATAATGTTAAATTCTTCAAGCCCCATTTAGCAAATCGCTAGCATCATTTTGCTGCTGTCCTCTTTGACTTTCATTATACCTTTTACAAATATTACCTGCACAGACCAGAGACTAAACACAATTTCCAAAATATCATTTTTTTGCTGACTTGCTCCTGTATTTTTTCACTCCAAAACTGATTAGATAATGTTCTAAATGAGAACAGCCTATTATTTTTTCTTTCAACTTGATGTAAGTGATTGTTTAATGGTTTTAATTTTACTTAAATATTTTATTGACATCATTTGTTTTAATTTTGTAAGCACAATACAAATTTTAAAATATAAACCTTAACTTAATTACTACATTTTTCCACTTTGCCAGCCTCCAGTACAATGAACATTGTTATTTAAATCATGCCATACTCAGGAATTCAGGCACATAGCAAAAATTATAAAGCTAAGTATTGGTAAGTAATTATTCCAAGTAGAACAATGTATCATTTAAATCACTGTATATGGAATTTATGAAGATAGATGTTGATATCTTTAAAAAGTTAAAATGAATATTTCCCTGAATATTAAAGTGGCTAATTGGATTGCTAAATAAATAAACATAACATTATCGATAAATGTGTAGTTCTATTTTAATATAGCATTTGTTTCAATACAACTAAGCCAATAAATTATGTTTAGGTAAGTTCACAAAATCCTTAATAAATTGAAATGTTCAAGATAAAAATAAAATAGATAAAAATAAGATAAAGTGAAATAAAAACGAGTTAATATCATAAGCCTGTTGTATGACTTAAGGAACAACCACAAGTAACCATTGAAATCATAACAGTGCTTTAATAACAAAAGTTTCTTTCTGTCTTAATAACTAACATTGTAAAATGATCATCTCAGGGCTGGTACATCAGCTCTGCTCCCTCAGAGAGTCCGTTTCCTTCCTGTTCCAGTTTCCCTGTTTCCAAGGTGCGACTCTTATTCTTATGACCAAAGATAGCAGTTTCTGGATTCTTTGAAACAAGATAGAATAAGGGAAGAAAAAATGTCATAGTTATGTTCACCCCCCTTTTAAAGAAGATTCCTAAAACTGCCACATAACGGGGGAAAGAAGGGGAATGGTCACCAAGGAACATGTATAAAGGACCCATGCACACAGACAACAGGGGAGGTGTACTGAATGTGGGAGGTGGGAGCAGGTAGGGCAGGGGAGAGTAATGGGGGGAAAATGGGGACAACTGTAACTGAAAACAATAAAACAAACCAGCACAAAACGACTGTGACATAAAACTTCTCTTTCAATCCCATTAACTGTAAGTCAATTACTTGTCCTGATCTAGAGACAAGGAGAGACTGGAAACTGTTGTCCTTAACACTAGATGTACATTTTAAGTTCAGATATAAGCCAGAGTTTGTACCATGAAGGAAAAAGGAAAGAACAGATTTTGGACATAATTTTAAATGTTATACTAATAGAATCTGCCCTCAAGCAATTTTTTCACATTTCATATCTCAGAAACGATTAAGCTAATGAAAATTTTTATTTTCATTACAATTAAGGAATTTTTTTACTAAGTTAAAATATTTTTGGTGTGCACAATTATATACTATGGAGCAAAAACCACATTGTTTATTATTATTTATTATATATATTTATTGCCTGATATTATGGAGAAAACTTTAATGACTATTCAAACTGGATGTTAATTAATGATGCCGTCATCACCGAAACACCTTAGAAAAGGCACCCTTGGGGAATATGAGAATTATGCCAGGTTGTGCCCTACTTTTGTGAAGTCAAATAAAGATGCTGCAAAAGAATAATTCCTTATGTTTCATAGGGTTTTATGGAATGGGATTAAGGAGAGACTGCCTCGTAGTCATTGGGAGCTATCTCAGCTTCATTTACAGCAAGTTTCACTGTGCTCATGTTTGTGTTTTCTGGGATGGTTTTGCTCAAGTGAAAAATAAGGATTTTCATCAACGATTATAGCAACCCTCATTTTTATGATTAAATTTGTTGTAACATTATAGCCACCATTCAGGAACTATTTATATTCATTTTACAGAGAGAAACATCAGATTCAGATCTGTTAACTCCTCTAAGTAATATTTTGCAAGACTGAAGGTCTCCCAAGTTCTATCAGATTGTCGCTTTCAGAAGACATGAGGTTCTCACACATTGTCTGTAGGCCTCCTCTACATTAGAGCCAGAGTAAATTTTAACTTCAAGCAGTATTTTAAAATATTCCTTATCTAACTCACTGCTGTGTAATCAGAAGTAAATTTTTTGAAATATATTGTTTTCTTATTCACATTTTTAACAGTTTTGTTGAGTTACAATGGATATGTAAAGAACTATATCTACTTAATGTGTACAATTTGATGAATTTGGCTACCCATGATATGCAAATACCCTGATATGTTGCCTCAATCAAGATAACGGCCATATCCAATACCTCTCAAAGTTTTCTGGTGCTGCTTTCTGTTTCTATTTTTATTTTTTTGTGTGGTAAAGACATTTAATCTAAGATCTATTCTCTTAAATTTTGATATACATAATACCATATTATTAGCTCTAAGTAATATGTTGCATAGTAGATCTCTAAAACTTATTTATCGAATGTAGCTAAAACTTTGTACTCTTTGCATAACACTGCTTTTCCCCCAACCTGGTCCCAAGCAACCACCATCAGATTATCTGTCCCCAAGAGTGGGACTATTTTAGATGTTTCATATAAATGGAACCATGTAGTATTGTCTTTCTGTGGCTGACTTATTTCACTTAGCTTAATGTCTTCCAGGTTCATCCACATTGTCACATATGGGAGAATTTCCTTCTCTTTAAAGACTGAATTTTATTTGATTATTTGTATATGCCACATATTTTAAATACATTCATCTGTCGATGGCCACTGGCTTGTTTCTATAGCTTTATGTGACAACAAGTTGAATAACCTAGAAGAAATGGATAAATTCTTAGGCACATGCAACCTACCAAGATTAACTCATGAAGAAATAGAAAATCTAAAATAGACAAATTATTAGTAAGAATATTAACTCAATAACCAAAAACTTTACAACAAATAAAAGCCCATGACCAGATGGTTTCATTACTGAATTCTACACAAACATTTGAAGAATTGATGCCAATCCTTCTCAAATTCTTCCAAAAAAATTAAAGAGGGAACACTTCCAACTAATTTTATGAGGCCAGCATTACACTGATCTCAAATCAGACAAAAGTAATGCAAGAAAAGAAAATTATAAACCAATATACTTGATGAGCATAGATGTAAAACTCCTCAACAAAATACTAGTAAACTGAATTCAACAGGACATGTAAAGAATCACACGCCATGACCAAGGAAAATTTACCCTTGCTATGTGAAGATGGTTCAACATACCCAAATCAATAATTTTTAATACATCATATTAACACAATGAAAGATAAAAATCACACAATCATCTCAATATATGCAGGAAAAGCACTTGACAAAATTCAATACCCTTTCATGATAAAAACTGCTCAACAAAGTAGTTATAGAGGGAAAGTACTTCAACAAAAAGAGGCCACATATGACAAGCCTGCAGCTAACATCATATTCAACAATGAAAAATTGGAAGATTTTTCCCCAAGATCAGGAACAAGACAAGGATGCCCACTCTCGCTATGTCTATTAAACCTAACACTGTTACAATCAAAACTACAAAACACTGAAGAAAGAAATTTTAAAAGACACAAATAAACATAGATACATGCCATGTTTATGAATTACAAGATATAATTGTTGTTAAAATGTCCATACTAGCTCAAATGATCTACAGACTCAATGCTACCCCCATGGAAATCCCATTTTTAATAGAAATATTAAAAACAATCCTAAAATTCATATGAAATCACTAAAAATACAGGATAGCCAAAGCTATCTTGAGAAACAAAATAAAACTAGAGGACTCAGACTTCCTGATTTCAAATATTTTATAAAGCTATAGTAATTAAAATAGTATAGTACAGGCATAAGACAGTCATATAATGGAACAGAACAGAATATGATTAACTGAACGTTGACAACAGAGCCAAGAATAGGCAATCATGAAAAAAATCAACTCAAAATAGCTTAAAAGCTTAAAATAAGACTTGAAACTCTAAAACTACTGGAAGGAAACATAGTGGAAGAGTTTTTTGACACTGGTATTGGCAGGGATTTCTTGGGTATGAAACCAAAAGCATAGGCATAAAAACAAAGTGGAGAAGTGAAACTACATCAAACTCAAAAGATTTTGCATAGCAAAGGAAACAGCAGAATAAAACGGCAACATACAGAATGGAGAAAATATTTGCAAACCATATATCTGCTAAGAGGCTAATATCAATGCATTAAAGAACGCCTAGAATTCAATAGCAAAACAAAAAACAGAAAACCCCACAAGTAACCTTGTTTGAAATATGGGCAAAGGACTAGAACAGACACTTCTCTAAAGAAGGCATACAAATTGTCAACAGGTTTATAAAATAATGCCAAACATCATTACTTATCGGGGAAATGCAAATCAAAACTACAATAAGATATCACCTCATACCTATTAGAATGGTTATTATCAAAAAGAAAACAAAAGGTAGTAAGTGTCGGTGAGGACATAGAGAACTTTGAACACTTGTATACTGTTGGTGGGAATGTAAAATTGTACAGACTATGAAAAATAGTATGGAGGTTTCTTAAATAACTAAAAACAGTACTATCATGTCATTCAGCGATCTCACTTCTAAGTATACATGCAAAAGTAATCAAATCAAGATCACAGAGAGATTTGAGCTCTCATGTTCACTTTAGCATTAACTTTCTTTATATATCACTTTCCTCTAGTGATTTCAAAGCACATCACATGCTGGGTGTGATTTGCACTAATTTGCAGGAGCTGTTGGTTACATTTTCAGGGATTTGGCAAACTGTTGGTTAAAAATTAAATTCTATAAATCTATATTGAAACAAATATCAAAAACATGGGTAATAAATACTCAAAACTTATCTTCTTCATTATTTTACTATATATTATTGTATATTTTCTTACGATTAGTTACTACTACTGTAACTGTATTATAGAAATACTGTAAGATGGTATACCACTTCTCACCTCTTTCCATCCCTGGGTTTAACAATTTCACATCAACTCAGTGGCACAGTGCAGATTTTACACAACAGTGATTGACAACCAGTGCAAATCAACACACTCCCCACTGCAAAAAAAGAAGGAAGGAAGGAAGGAAGGAAGGAAGGAAGGAAGGAAGGAAGGAAGGAAGGAAGGAAGGAAGGAAGGAAGGAAGGAAGGAAAAGAAAAAAGCAAGTTGTTAACTATCAGCACACCATGGTCCAGAATCATCTCAGAATCACCTCAGAGAAGATTAAGACTGTTAAAGTAGAAGGGCAAAGGAAAAGGAGGATTATCATAATGGGTTTTTGGAATCCTTAGGGAGACCATAGTCTTAGTAGCCAGATGTTGAGAGAGAGATGCATTTTCTAAATTCCGTACAGTCACATCAGCATGTAAAAATCCAGGGCTTGTGATTTTGAAGGTCCACCAGAAATGACTGGTAGAGAGAATTCAGAATGAGATATAAAGGAGCCTCATGAGAAGAGACAAGGAGGCTCCTGTGTTGGTGGAGAGAGAGACTCAATTAAAGGAAGAGATGTTGTGAGGAAGTGAGGCGCAGTATCTTTGTTTTCTATCTCTACACACCAGGATTAGATCCCAAATATGTTGAAGGGGACCTGGGGTGTGTCTCCTATCAAGACATTAGATAGGTATGAAGGAATTCAAAGTGCTGGGACAGCAGTCGGCTCTTCAGCAAGGCATACAGTTGGTCTTTGTGGCCATCAACCCATCATGACACAGGAGTGGTAGTTTGAAAAGGTATCTAAACCTGCACTGTCTAGAATGGTAGTCAATGAGCACAGTTGGCTATCTGACACTTAAAATGAGGTTAGATTAATCTGAGCTCTAAATGTAAAATGCATGCCATTTTTTTTTTAATACTTAGCAGGAAAAAATTAAGTGCCTCATTAGTAATATATTATGTTGATTAATGTTGATACATCAGTATTTTGGGCATATTGGAAAAAAGAAAAATATTTAAATTAATTTATCTCTTCTTTTTAGTTTTTCTTAATATGCCCACTAGAAAATTCAAAATAACCGATGTGGTGTATATTTGTCATTTGCATTGTATTTTAATGATGAGTGTTGGTTTAGTTAGACAGATGACTCTGGCTGAATGTTCCTCTCGTATGTGGCCTGTAAGGGTCCAAAAGTTCCTTAGTGCCCTGCCTGACACAGTATTATGTAGAACTAACACACAAAGGAGCTGGTGGGCTCCTGGCTAGGACGATCTTAGCTAAGGAAGATTGGCAAGGGCAGAGGTCTCCAGCCCAAAGGCAATGCCTGTGTTCACTGACTGAGTCCAGAGTAATGAATGCATCCTCACCATCCAAAGGCCACTAAATCCATGACTAAATTCAGAGAATACTGAGGCTGATATGCAGAGGTAAGCAAACAGGCTCCACTAGAGGCCAGCATGGATCTCGTAGGTCTAGATTTAAGCTTTTCACCCTCCTGCTGCCTTGAGATCACATAACCTTAACTTATTAATTGGTGGCAATAATGCTTTGGGGATCTTAACCAAACCAGAGAAAAAAATTTTAAATATTTTTGTACTTATGTTAGGTAGGATGGGTAGTAAACTAAGGCAGGGAGGGGAAGGCAGACATGCCTTACCCACTAACTCAGCAGTCCTGAGCCTGTCCAATAAGATTTCCAGGTGTTCTGCAAATCGCCAGGAAGGCCATGATAGCTCAGGGGGAGGGAAGCCCTTGAAGTTCTGTATGTATCACTTCCATTATCATATAGGAAAGAAAGCCTTTGAAATGGTGTATTCATCCCAAGGTCTGGAAAGGGGAAGAGGCGGGGAAACTGGAAGCTGGCTACAAGCATAAAGCCCCCCAAACCCCAAGAGTCACAGGGCACTCAGACTGGCGGGGTGCCCACCTGCAGCTTCGTGCTCAAGTGTATTTCATAAACAAGCTTGCTATCTCATTTCCACTACTTGTGCTGTATCTCACCTGAATTCTTCTCCTGCGAGTAGACAAGAAACAAGGAGGGGGTGCCCCCCAGTTCAGGTCTCCCTGGTAACACTTATGTAAAATTCAAACACAAATGTCTCTTCCAAGAGAAATAACCTCAATTTTATTTTAACTTATAACTGCCAATAGGTGCATCTTATTTGAATTGCATAAATTTTTCTGCTATGTAAATTTTTTAAAAATATCAGAATAGTAACTTCAGCTATTTAGCAAAAGTTCTTTTTTAAGTGACATTTCATTGTATTGGTACTTAGAGTCATAATAACATTTTGAGATTAGATATTACATTTTTAACACATAAGTATTCATAAATTTTGGTAAATTTCATGATTGCTAAATTTACCTTAGAACATGTTTTTGAAATTTTATTATTTAGTATACCAAAAATATTATTAAAAACATTAGAATCATTTTATGATAATACATTAATGAAATGGTATATTTGCAGCTAATTTCGAGTATTGATTTGTATTTGATGATTTTTACAATCAAATTTATCATTTTATTATTACAAATAACTTTATTTTTAAAATAGTGATTTTTTTCTATCTTGTTTGTATATTTGTACAGTTTCTACATGACCTGATAAAGTGACTTGGGGCAAGTAATGGGTATTACTTAAGAGAAAACGGTTTTGTTTTGATGCCTATTGAAGAACATTATCTCTAAGCCTTGTTTTCAAATCAATGATATTATTTTAGAACAAAATATACTGAAAAGTATGAAAAGCAAAAATTAAGTATCTTTTAATAACAATTAACTGTGTTATTGTCTTGAAAATTTTAAAATGAAACAAGTTGAGATATGAGCTAAAATAATTCAGATGTCTCTGGGTGACAATTCATACAGGGAATAAAAAACCAAGTGCCAGTGAGATAATAATTGCTCCAGAGACAGGGATTTTGTTTGTTAATCAGTCTCAGGGGGAAAAATGAAAGCATGGACCAAATCAAAGCCATTTCAAGGCACACTGGTTCCGGCATTTATTCATGCAGATTTATTCTGCACCACTTTGCACGGAATGAGATGGTTTGATGCCCTAGGCAAAGGACTACATTACTTGTTATTTCCTGTATCTCTTCCATTGAACATCTATCAGAAATTTTAAGATAAATTTTTGGATAAACCTGGGTGTAGCAGTTGTTAAAACTTTGAAAACTCTGTAAAGACTTCAAAATTAATGCCTAAGTGTTCCAGAAGTATCGTTCTGTAAAAATAAAAATGAAATTATGACAAAAATGCTTTCCTTATACTTGATTGAAATATTGTTTTGGGTAAATAAGTGGGGTTGTCAAACTACTGTCATAGGATTCAGGTCTCAGTGCTAACAACAGTGTGCATTCTCACATTTTCACAGTCCTTCAATACTAAATTTAGGGAGTGAAAACAGAGATTTACTTTTCAGCTTTAGAAGCTATGAATGGGATACTATTTAAAATAATTGTAACGTATTCTGTCCTTACTACTTCTCAACTATTTCAAAAGAAATTTTTGAAATAGTGTCAGGAAAGTTTTATTCCTATCCTAATACATGTTGATACAAGTTAATATAAGATACTTAAACTTTGGGGAAATAAAGTACTTCAGATAATTACAAACTGCAAGGAAAGCTTAAAGGATTGCATAGATGCTGCCCACTGGATGGAGTCTAGCATGAGCTTCAGAAAAAGAGTTTTGAATGTTTTAAATTGAGCTATAGTTGACATACACAATCAGTGTTGTGCAAGTTTAAGGTGTACAAGGTTTTGATTTTATACATTTATATATTACCATGTAATTACTTATAAGTTCTTGAATCCATAATTTTCTTGCACTTGTGGAACTACATGGAAAATAATTGTATCCTTGAAAAAGAAATAAATGAAAGAGCTGCATTTCTTCCACCGTAGCTGACTTAACTGATGAAATGGAGCACGGAAAATCCACACGTTCAACCTCACTTGTTCTCACTGTTGCTCCTCTATTTGGTCTGCCTTTCTATAGCCTCTGGCCCTTGGACATTTTAAAGATGCGTGTCAGGTATCAATCTGCAAATGCCCCACTTTCAGGCCTGATATGTCAACCTGAGCTCCCTCCATTTGACTCAGTTGGAGGAGAAGCACCCCTATAGCACGTAAAATTTTTAAGGAAACTTTTCTGTCAGTCAGTTTCCCGCTATCCCCCTTGAGGTGGATGACAAGCTCACGAAAATCCCTACTACAACCATCTGTGTCTGGCTTCTGTTCCCCTGCCCTTGGGCTACTCTGAGACAACAGGAGGAATCCAAAACATCACGTTTCGCATCTGCTACATTCGTTTTCTCCATTGTCTAGACTTACCTTGTGGAATCCAAAACCTTCTAAGTATTTAACTCTCAACAAAAAACAAATTCTTGGTTAAATGGCAAATTCTACCTTTAAAAGTCTCCAGAAGTTTATGGTGCTATCATCATTTCTATTAATATTTAATTTCAGATAGACTTCCATTTTTTCAAAATTTGTATTTCTAGAGCTAAACCGACCCTCTCTACCCTGCCTGAAAAAATAATCTGAATTTCCTTTCCAATTCTTTTTTTTAAATGTAGTTTTGTTTATCTATAAATTTTGTGAATTAAATCTCAGCTGCATTGTTGACACTCTCCTCCTACTCCTCCTCAATGCACCCATCACACTGACTCAGTTTGATTTATCTTTAACATATTTTAATAAAGCTTTCACTGCTTCATGCTTGGGTTACACCGTAGCCTATGCTAACTACTCTCCACATCTTCATTTTTTATTTCTCCAACTCCCTGACCACCGTCACCAAGTTATTATTTGTAAATCACATTTTGCATTTCATTTGCCTACTTAAAAACCCCCAAACTTTTAATGCCCATAAGAGAACTTAAGCTCTAAAACCTAATGTTTCACAATTATGATAATGATAGAACCCTCTCCTTTCCAAGATGTCCCAGTACCTGTTTCCACTCCAGCCCATTTTTCTTTACATAATACTGCAAAAGTCATCTGACACTTTTCTATTTTTATCTTTTTTTCTTTCCTGGACTTAAAAAAACTTATTGCAGTATGGTTAACATTCAATATTATATTAGTTTCAGATATACAGCATGGGGATTCAACATTTATATCTCTTACAAAATGATACCCACAATGAGTCTAGTAACTATCTGTCACCATATAAATCTCTTACAATGTTATTAACTACATTCCCTGTGCTGTATATTACATCCTTGTGACTGACTTATTTTATAATTGCTTCCAACTTATTTCACTTAACATAATTGCCTCTAAGTCTATTCATGTTATCACAAACAATAAGATTTTGTGCTTTTTCATAACTGAGTAGTATTCCATTGCATACATATACCACATCTTCTTTATCCATTCATCTCTTCATTAACACCTTGCTTGCTTCCATATCTTAGCTATTGTAAATAATGCTATAATGAACATTGAGGTGTATATATCTTTTCAAAGTAATGTTCTTGGTTTCTTCTTCATGATTTTGCCAAAGTCTTCTAATTTTTCTTCCTTGTCTCATTTCTTTTCTTCATCTATTTAATCAATATGTGTCAGTCAATGTGTATAGTTAAGAAAGCACTGGCCCCACGAGTCAGGATCTCTTTGTTTAACCTTGAAATTGAAGAAATTTTAAGAAGCATCCACTGACTAGAAAAAGTGAAGTATATGACCTCAAAGACAAGGTCAAAGGCTTCTGCTATGTGATCTTGACAATTACTTCACTTGTTTAGTCCTGCTTTGTTCATCTTTAAAATGGAAAGTCATGTTAGACTATATCTGTCTTTGGTCCTGTTAGGTAGCAGCTGGGAATGAGCGGTCAGAGGGAAAATAAAGGCAGGGCCCTCACCATTACAATCTAACAAAGAACTTAATACAGGAGGCTAAAGGAAGACGCGAAAGGAAGACATGTCTCACCAATTAACTCAGCAGTCCAGCGCTCAGGTTGATAAGATTGCCAGGTGTCTCAAGCATTGCAAGCAAAATGGCACAGAAGAAAGGGGAGAGTCCCTGAGCCTGTGCTGAGAAAAGGGGCTTCTGTAACAATCTCACTAAGATTGCCAGGTGTTCTGAACGTCACAAGCAGGAATCATACAGGAAGGGAGGGGGTAGCCCTTGAGATCCTATACTGAGAAAGGGGGCCTCTGTAATAATGTCACTGAGACGAAGAGCCTTTACCAACTGAGAAAGTAAAGCCTTTGTACCTATACATTGTTCCCAAGATGTAGAAGGGGAAGAAGGAGGGGAACCTCTAGAAGCCAGCTGAGGTATATAACCCCAAACCCCAAGAGTCAGGGCACTTAAATTAGCTGAGTACCCACTTGTAGCTTTTGATCAAGTGCATGAATAAACTCTCTGCTTTCCACTATATGTATTGGTCTCCCCCATGAACTCATCTCTTGTGACGAGACAGGGACTGAGGCAAGGAAGGAAGGCCTTCTGACTTTGGTCTTTCACTCCCCATCCAGACCTACTTCTAACAATATATTAATCTGTGACTTGAACTCTCCTACATAAACTTTTTCTTGAAAAATCCAGCAAAATTAATGCTATCCTTACAAATTAATTTTTGTAAATCATATTTAAATTCTTATAGCAATGTCATAGGCCCTGTTCTATCTACTATTTAGTATGTATCTTTCACTTTCTTAAAATATTATTTTATAAGTTGGTGAAGACTGGTATAATGGATACTACCAGCATATAAATACCTTACAGAATCTAGAACTGTACCATATACTACAAGTAGAATAGAGACTCAAAAACACATTTTTCTACTCTACTGTTTAGGGAAAGCAAAAGGTCACTGACACTTTTTGAAATTATTCCTATAATATTGAGGGAAATCAAGAGGTCAGTGATGTCATTTGAAATCATTTCTTTATGATTTAAAAAAAAATCATAAAAGCCGGGCCAGCCAGCAGTACAACCTCACCTTCTCGGTTTATGTCTCAGGACACCCAATGGTGGGGGAGAGCCAAGATTTGTCCGTGGGCATTTGTATACGAACTAGTGGTGTCTCTTTCTAAATTCCAAGAGGCCTTACCAAAGAGAGAAACATGTGGGTGCGTGTGTTGCCTTGGATTAACCTCTTGAACTTCAGGGCTCACCTTGGAATGTTGCCATGGACAGTAGCAACAAAGGGTAAATGGTGTTTGCCAGGCAGCATGATTGCATCATGAGTTATAAAAATAATTTTTCAAATTAGTTGGGAAAAGGTTAATGGTTACTGAGCATTTTAGACTTCTGACAGTACTCTCTTAGTTTTCAACTTATAATGTTATGTTTACTATATTAATATAACAATACACAAATTCTTCATTACTCTACTCAGATGAGTGAAAATATCTAAAACACATGGAAAAAAGTGATTTTATCAATAATTACTTATTATCAATAATTTAGATACCTCAATTTAATTGTTGGGGTGACTTGCTTACTATATCAGAGCTCATTTCCTATAAAGAATAAAGTACTAGAAAGGGTAAAATACATATATGAGAAACATAATTCTTAACATTAAAAAATGCAGATATAGTTCCATTGTTATGAGCCTATATAGTGCCTACAAAGAGTTAATATAAATTCTGTTGAACAGTCCTTCTGCATCATATGTTTTTCATTTTAGGAAATCCATATCTATTTAGGTCAATTTCAAATTATGACAAAAGGGAATCCAAATGCATGATTGTTTGACGGAACTTTAATGATTAAATTTTGTAAACATTTTTTAGTTCTTTACAACAAATATTTAGCATAAGTATTTAAGTGATTCTCTTCCTTTGTTATTTGAATAAAGATCATTATATGTTTTAGAAACAAAGGTGATTTAATAATATTTACATTTTCCTTTTTTAGTGATACAATCATAAGCCACAAAGTGTATAGCTACACTGTATTTTCATAAAGAATTTTTGTAGCTATAAAACTCAATGCAGATGTTTGACCACCAAAAGTGATGTGATAACAGGCTTTCTTCCATATATTTTTGAAATAACATATTTCTTTGTGTTTCTCTCTCCAACACAGCTTTGTTTTAAAAACTAAAGTATCTGTTGAACAATGTAGGAGAAACAAATTAACCGAAACAAAGTCCGTAAGACCTTCAGGGCCTACGAGTCAGAGAAGGGCCGTGGAGCACAAACACAAGAGCAGCCCCAGCAGCACCTGTCGGAAAGGAGGCCGAGAAAAGACTGGGCATTTTAAACGGTGACATAGTTCAAGGGAAAAAGAGTAAGTGGTCCAAATGATCAAACTCAAGTTCAAGACTGGAGTGGAAATTATAATCATAAAGGAGCGATTATTGCCCTCAATTATAGCCTTATTTCACATGTTGTTTTCCCGCTCAATACCCAATGCAGGGCTGAGAATATAATGTATCCTCAACAAATACTTACTGAAATGCATTTAACTCAGAACAGGAATTTTTTTTAAATGCAGGATTAAAATCTTCAAGGGAATAGTAAGTTGACAGTTTTCAAAAGATTTAAAACTATGGGTCATTACTGGTTTCCCTGATGACACGCTCAGGTTGTGCTGCGTTGGAGGGACCTGAGGTTGGAGGAACACTCAAAAATGGGACTTGGACAACGTGACTGTTCAAATTCCCAAAGCTGCTTTTTGAACATATCTGAGAAAAATTACTGATCTACCCAAGTTTCAGTACTTTAGTGGAAATACTAACATTAAAATTAGAAATTATTTCGGATCAATATTATTCACCCCCAATATAAGTAAATTAAACCACTAAATTATCTATTATTCAAAATTGAATTTTGATGATCATTTATTAAATTAATGTTCATATAGCCTAAGTCTATATTGCTAACATTTTTTTCCAAAATATTATTTTTAAAGAACCATTAAGCCAGAATATCAGTTCCTCTTTTCTCTTTATGTAAAATTCAAAGGTGTAACCAGGAGTGTCTTGAACTCATCAGATAAGCAATTACAGCTTACAGGAAGCAGGGTATGTGACAGTTCAAGGGAGGACATATATTACTCAATGTGTTTATGAAGAAAGATAATTGGACTTTGTAATAGGAATTCAGTTTTGGATTATAAGCATGTGAAAGATAATTTTAATACTAATGTTAAAATATGATGGCTTTAAGACTCATGATTTTATTTTGTGGTCTTTTATCTAGGCTGCTATGTAATTACATGGTTGAAGTTATTTCAGGTGCTATTATTAGATCAGGTAGCCCAGAAATACATCCTAACCATGGTAAATAATTAAACAGCTTTCTTCACTATTAAGTGTACTTTGTAAATTAAGAAAAAAAACTATTGTATAGATTGGGAAAATGTGTATCATATGATTCTAACAATGAGGCTATATATTGCAACTAAGAGCTGCATCTAGACTTTGCTGTAATAGTAGATTCAAACAGCATCAGAAATTCTAAAGATTCTAAAAATTATGACTTAATCTAAAGAAGATTGAAAGCAAGTTTAGAGGCCTAGGGAAATTTTAGTAATAGCTTTTTATCTTTAAATTACCATGTTTTCTCAGAAGAGAACACAAAGTAGTCAGCGTGTTATTAGACATTTAAAATATTCATGCCCATCACTTTTTAAAATAGATATTATATCAAATTTAAATTACCTTATGACATAAACTTTATTATTACTTTATTATTAATAGATAAATTATACAAAAACACTTAAGCTTAAGGGTAAAACTGTACTCTACACTTTTACACTTAATATGTGTCCATAGAAAATTAACTCAAATTATTCTGCATGATAAATTAATTCTTAACTCATTTTTAAATTAAAATTTAAAATTAACCACCATGTTCAAGATATCTGAGGTTACAACTACTAAAAGAACCCCCTTACTGGTATTTAATACTACTTTGCCTCACATTTGTAGAGCAATATAACTTTCAAGTTGTTCTCATACCCATTGTCCTTTGAAAATAAGCACTGAGTTCAGTTTTTATTATTCCCATTGCCCAGCTCATCATCTGGCACATTTTATTTATTCAGAAAGTGATTTTGAATTCACAAAAGGAGTAAATGGAAAAACAATAAGCAACTTTCTGTCACAATATTTAATGAGAAGGCAACTATTTTAATTCCCATTTTATAAAGGGGAAAAAGTGGCACTGAGAAGTTAACTGACCTGACAGTTGTTTTAGTTTAAAGATGTAAGTTGATTTCATCCCAAAGTTTAGATGTCTAGTGAATGAGACATTCAGTGATCTGTTTTCATAAAATACCAAGGAGGATCCTGGTAAGAATACCGTCCTAGGAAAATGAAGAATCTATTTCCACAAGTTGTGTACAAGGAAAACACTACCAACAACCACATAGCAATATTCTGTAAACACTTCTTATATACCAGGCACAAGAATTAACAAAAGTTTATCTTCATTTAGTATGTACCTTATACTAAATGATTTCTAACGTGTACCTCCATATAATTGTCACTAAAATTCTGTCAGATTTTATAGATAACACATCTGTAGTTTAGATGGTTACTCTGAGCTTCCATGTGAAATTTGTCACTGGCTGTTTGAGGTCACTTGTGTGCTGGACAATCAAACTGCTCTGTTTCTTCCTGGGAAAGAGGGCTCGTTGTGGCCCCTACAGAGCACATTCTAATACAGTCTGTGCTGAAAATATCCAGTATAGCTCTCCTCAGAGAATTATAGTTCCCTCTAGACAGAAGCATGCTATTCTGCCAAAATCCTAAAGGAAAATGGGTAAGGTCCTAGCTTGAGTGAGACCAGTTTATGCCCTATGGCACCTCCGAGGTGTTTGTTAGAGAAGCGGAGGGCTGGCCACTTCATGACTTCTCAGTAGTTAAATATGGACTCTACCCCTTATTTACAACTAGGGCACTAAATCCAGTGACCACAAGTTCTTTGACCCCTGCTAATGGTCGCTGAGGACTGGGATTTCAATCCTTTCCACCAAGTCAGCCAGTTCCAGTTTTTCATCTTAAGAGTTCTGAGAAAAAATAAATAACTACTCAGCCTTAGCCAAAGAACATATACACATAACCCACAGACACAGACAACAGTGTGGTGATGGCCAGAGGGGAAGGGGTGGGGTGTGGGGGGCAGGGACTGGGCAAGGGTGAGCAAAGAGGGAAGAAAAGGGGGACATCTGAAAGACTGTTAACAATAAAAATAAAGTTAAAAAGTTGATATAATGAGATTAGACCAAAGAGCACAATAATAGCAAATGAGATATCTGTGGTTAATTGTAATTACTTGTAGCCAGAAATTTTGCTGCTTTCTTTACTCTGGCATACCCTTACAAATAAGGAAAACAGTTAGGTAAAGCCTCTGTCCTTTTATTCAGTGTCCTGTGGCTTTCATTTGTCTATTTATGGAGGTGTGGTGCAACCAGAATGATATCAGACTGAGTTAAACAAACCCTCAAGGTGAGTGGTTTGTTCAGAGTTACTGGCGAGTAGTGCCATGAATGAGGGATTCAGGGAGTTCACATTTAAATACTTTGAATAGGAGTATAAATATTTCTTACGTAGAAAAACTCAAAGAAAATGGCTTTTTATGACTCTGTAAAAACTGATTTACAATGTCTGTACACTTGCAGCCAGATGAAAGGATTATACACACACTAAATCCTGTTTCTGTTGCTTGTTTTGTTTTTTGAACTCTGGGAGTAGGCATCTCTTGGAATCGATCCCAGGAGAGAAATGTGCACACCTCTGCAAAAGACCATCCCTTTCTCTCCCCTTCCAAAAAGGAATTCTTCATAAGTTAAAAGGTATCATTAATCTTATTCAACCTATTACTTAAATATGTTGAGAATTTCCAGTCAAGATGGCAGCATAGGTAAACACAGCTTGCCTCCTCACACAACCACATCAAAATTACAACTAAATTATAAAACAGTCATCACTCAGAACCATCAGAAATTGAGTTGAATGAAAGTCTAAGAACTACAGAATTAAAGAAATCACATCCATTCAGATTAGTAGGAGGCACAGAGATGTGGAGCAGGCTGGTCCCACATCCTCATGTGGTGAATAAAAATTCAGGAGAGATATCTCAGGAGCGAGAAGTCCTAGCCCCGCACCAGGCTTCCTTGCAAAGGGTTCCAGAGCCAGGAAGAAAAGTCCCCATAACTTCTGGCTGCAAAAACCAGCAGGGACTGAGTCAGTGGAAGAAACTTCTGGAGTCCCAAGCAGTTCCTCTTAAAGAACCCACACACAGGCTTACTTAGACACACTTTCTCTGAGCTCCAGCACCAGGGCAGCAGCTTGAAAGGTACCAGTGGCGTACAGGGAGGAACTGAAGTGTCTGTCATCAAGGCAAGAGCTGTGGGACAGCTTTCTCCTAGACAGAAAAGCAAGAGACCACTGTATCTTTTATGAACCCTCCTCCCACAGAGCCACAGAGCCACAGAACCAGTAAGTGGGTATTACATCTAAGACTCAATTAACCTGGCTATTACTGTTTGTCCCACCCTGGAGATCCCAAGAAACTCCATCCCACCCAACTTACAGTCCCACCAAAGCTGTTAACAGAGACTTTTCCATATGAATTTCTTGTCTTGGCTCATGCGTCACAACTTCCTAAATCCTCTCAAACAAGGAAGAGCTGGCTGCAGTGAGCTCCCAAGCCCCATACCTCTTGTTAAGTGGCCCCAGGCACAGCACTAGCAGCAACCAGATTCACAGTTTGGTTTTGCCTGGGAATCTCCAAGCCCAGCACAAATAGCAGCCATCTCAGATAGCTTTATATCCCAGGTAAGGCGGTCCTCGGCAGAACACAGGAGGGAGTGGACCTTGGCCTGCAGAGCCTGAGCACCCAGTGGAGAGCCACAGACCATATCGGAACACCACCACTCTGCCCCAGTAGAGTTGATCCTCCACAGAGGATGGAGGTTGGTGGTCAGTGGTCACAGCCAATCTTTGTAGCTGACTGGCCTGGGTAAATCCCTTCCATTGATCTCCCCAAAGTAATCAAGGCTCAACTACAGGAGGGGGTTGTACTCAGCCCACATGAAGGTTGAACCTCAAGTACCCAGGTTGGGTGATAGGGGCAGCTGTGCCACTGGAACCTACAAGACACCTACTATATTAGGCCATGCTACCAAGAGAGGGAGTCATAGCTCTACCTAACACAGAAACAAAAACCAGTGGCTGTCAAAATAAGCAGACAAAGAAACACGACCCAAATGAAACAAAGGATACACTAATTGAAATAAAGAACAATATACAGGGGAAAAAAGCAGTAGAGTGGATGAAATGGAGAATTAAATCAATGACTTGGAACATAAGCAGGCAAAGAAGAAGCAATCAGAATTACAAGAAGAAAAAAGATTCAAAAAAAAAAAAAAAAGAGGATAGTGTAAGCAGCTTCTGGGACAACTTGAAGCACTCCAACATTCACATCATAAAGGTGCCAGAAGGAGAAGAGAAAGAGCAAGACACTGGAAATCTATTTGAAAAAATAATGTAAGAAAACTTCCCTGATTTAGTGAAGGATATAGACATGCAAGTCCAGGAAGCACAGAGAGTTCCAAACAAGATGGATGCACAGAGTCCCACTCTAAGACATATTATAATTAAAATACTAAAGGTTAAAGATAAAGAGAGAATCTTAAAAGCAACAAGAGAAAAACAGATAATTACCTACAAAGAAGTTCCCATAGAACTGTCAGCTGATTTCTCAAAAGAAATTTTTCAGGCAAGAAGGGATTGGGAAGAAATATTCAAAGTCATGAAAAGCAGAGACGCAGAGCCAAGATTATTCTACCCAGCAAACATAGCATTTAGAATTAAGGGCAGATAAAGAGCTTCCTGGACAAGAAAAAAACTAAAGGATTTCATCATCACCAAACCATTATTATATAAAATGTTAAAGGGACTTATTTAGGAACAATAATATGGTAATAAATACTATCAATAATTGAATCTAAATAAATATCTATCAACAATTGAATCTAAAATGGAAACTAAGCAAACAAGAAAAACAGAGACAGAATCATGGATACAGAGAGCGTTTTGATGGTTGCCACATGGGAGGGGTGTATGGGGGGATGAGTGAAGAGGTAAGGGCATTAAGAAGTACAAATTGTTAGTCACAGAATAGCCATGGGCATGTAAAGTACAGTACAGGAAATGGAGTAGCCAAAGAACTTAATGTGCATGACCAATGGACATAAACCATGGTGTGAAGATTGCCTGAGGAAAGGGGGTATGCTGGGTGAAGGAGTGCAAAGGGAGAAAAATTAGGACAACTGTAATAGCATAATCAATAAAATATAATTTAAAAATAAAAGAGCAAAAGAGGGGAAAGGTATGTTGAAAAGACTTTTGAAGAAGCCCAGCAAGATGTTATTTGTGCGAGACCCGAAAGCTTGCCATATAGCATAAAATGCCTTAAAAGGATGTCATTAGCATCTCCAGAACTTTATCAGAGTGTTAAGACTTACTAAAATACCTTTTGTTATGTGACCTTCCCTACATAAAATTCTAAATAAATTTTAGGAAAGGAAATTACAGGGTGGGTTGGTGTGGGGTAGTATGTTCTATTGGAGCTCACAATTGAGTTGGGAATTGTGAAAAGATGATGTATTGGAAGGAAATTTGGAATGTAGACTATCTAGGTCTTGTTGACTAGCACGTAGAAAGTATAAGTGAGAGGGGTCATGAAGAAAGGACATCCAGGTTCCTGCATTGGTAGTGGTGCTCAAACAGATGGGAAGGGCTACAAAGACTGCAAAATATGAGAAAATGTTAGGGCATTGGAAATGATGATGAATTTAATGTTGAATATTGAGTCAGAAGTTGCCATGGGATCTTCTTGCTCTGTATATAATTAGATAGGTTTGGAGTAGAGAAGGTAAATTTGGTTTTGACCACCTTTAAGACTGTCTCTCTTTCAGAATCCTAAGATCCTGGTATTGGTCACTTCCTGTTCTGGTGTCAATGAGGATTCCCGACTGGATTTTGGATAAAGATAGAGAAATGTTAGACTAAAGTCTGCCTATCATTATGCCTTCCTCTATTGAAAATATTTCAATTCTCTACAGCATTCAACTAGGTCAACCAGGCTAAAGTAAAATATGTACAATAGATAACAGAATTGATCAAGATATCCTGATGGAATGAAATGTGACATAAAATCTTAAAAGAGTTGAGAGTT
This sequence comes from Mormoops blainvillei, assembly GCA_004026545.1. NCBI lineage: Eukaryota > Metazoa > Chordata > Mammalia > Chiroptera > Mormoopidae > Mormoops > Mormoops blainvillei. The sequence goes on from PVJD01001690.1 coordinate 107,178, forward strand.
TAAAGTCATTCTTCAGAGAACAGCAAGAAAGGAAACAAGTTTAGAAAACTTACCATAAACCCTTGCAAGTAAAATAAAGAATGTTTTTGATGAAGTCTCAAGGAATAATCACATGTTTTTACTTAAGGTAAGAGCCTATAAATTCTTATTTTATTACAATACTCTGTTTTATGATAAGAACTAAACCCCACGCATATCTAATACAAAAAAATTGATTGTTATCCAAGAGCTTTAATGCTGTAATATTTAGAAAAATATATTACAGCTGGTAACTTCATGGTATTAGCCACTTCTGAAGGGGCTGATAAAATGAGAAGAATTAGGCAAAGGTAAATTTTGGTGGAAGAATCCAGGGCCAAAAGTATCTTTTGTGGGGGAAAAATATTTCTTATATCTCCATAGTACAGAGAGTTTTGCAGAAATGATCTGCCACTCTTTACCCTCAAAGTAGCAAAAGATAACTCTCTCAGGTGGATTACAGTGATCTTTTATCCTCTCCAAGACAAAATCTATGTTGTAGCTATATGACAGTGATGTTTTCTTAATATTTCAGTGCCAGAAGAATGACATGCATATTCACAATCTTAGTAAATCAGCTAATTTAATGATGCAAAATTTTTTATAATTTCAAAACAAATGACAAGATACTACAATATAAGCAATGTTGTCTTCTATAAGATTATATTCATAATAATTAAATCTCTTGTAATGTGCTCACCTTAAATGAAAAAATGCATAATCCTCTCTCCTGACTCATATGATATCAAACAGAACACGTAAGCCTGCAGCAGAATGGTGGAACCCTGTTATAAGAAATAATTAAACTTTAGTAAATCACCCTAAAAGCTTGCAAAAGCAAACAGCAAAAGCTTGTAAGGAAGGATTGTGAGCAACAAAAAAGGGCACTTGCTGAGGTTGGTTTAAAAGCTGCTATAGAAAAATTAGAAGTTTAGAACAGAAAATTTTAGCTACTTTTCTATATGGTATATTTTATTATGCAATTCATTTAATTATTTTCAATTAATGTAAGTGTGTGGTGCCCCTCAAAACAAGTTTACTCACAAATAGCATGCCTTGTTTAATGAACACTAAAGACCCAAAAACTTGGTGTATTAGCATAAAATGCCTTAAAAGTATGTGATTAGCACCCACAGAACTTTATCAGACTGTTCCTACCTACTAAAATACCTCTTGTTACATGACCCTCTCTACATAAAATTCTAAGTAAATTTTAGGAAAGGAAGTTACAGGGTGGGTTGAGGTGGGGTGGTATGTTCTATTGGATCTGACAATTGAGTTGGAAATTGTTTGCTCATTTCCAGCTTTTGTCAACCAACAACAAAATGGATTTATTTGAGGAAAAGAGAAGGAGTTATAATTCAGTGTGTGCAGCTTTTTAAAATCTGAATTTATAGTTTTATAATAATCACTGTTGAAGAAAACTAATGCTGAATATTGCTAAATATTAGAAGAATTTTATCAAGCAAAGTAAAGATGGGAACTTGGATGTAAAATAATGAGGTTCAATAAGAAAAATATACATATATTTATCTAATCTGAATTCATACCTGTACTTGAAAATTATTCTAGTCATATCCATAATGTAACAAGCCATTTAATTCCCAGCCTTGTGCTCATGTTCTGTATTTTATCTGAATTTAATAATTTCATTGAAAAAATGTAATAATTCAATGGAAGATTCAAATTTTGCACTTGAAACATGTATAGAGATGCTCTACAACACACGTGTAAACTAAAATTTAGCCTTATTCAATCAACTGGTAGCCAATTTTTGAAAAATTATATAAATAAATTATTTTAGTTTGAATTTTCTTTAAATAGCTTAAGTATTTGGTTGGCCAATAAGTCCATTTAGTTTTTTACATAAAATAAATGATATACTTTTCATTTTTACCAATAACTTTATTGATTTGGATATTTTGAGTATGTCAGCTATCTCCCTAATGGTATAACACTGATTGTTCCCAATTAAAGTCTAGATTGGGTCGCTGTCAACTTCAACCGGTCTATTATACCCTGGAACACTGTCCAGTGAGAAATCTCTCTAGTACAAAGCCTCACAAACTACTTTTGACACATTCAATCAGTCACAGCACCTTCTCCACTCACTGCAGAAATCTTTTCTTGTGTTTCAGCTGCATTTTTACCTTTCTTGCAATAATAAATCATGATATGACAAAAAGGTTGCTTATTTTCTTTCATCTTCAATATTAAAATGGTTACACAAAAATTGACCAATTTTGATTCTTTTTAAGTGCATGCTGATATGACAGCTTTCACAATACAATCTAACCAAATAGTTTCAAATGAAGTTAAGGACAACTAAACACTACGAAAGCCATCTTACAGAAAATATGAACTTTTTGACCAACCCAATGTTTGTACTGAAACAAATGACAAATAGCCCTGGCTGGTGTGGCTCAGTGGATTGAGTGCCGGACTATGAAGCAAACAGTCACCAGTTCAATTCCCAGTCAGGGCACATGCCTGGGTTGCGGGCCAGGTCCCCAATAGGAGGCGCACAAGAGGCAACCACACAGTGATGTTTCTCTCCCTCCCCTTCTCCCTCCCTTCCCCTCTCTAAAAGTAAATAAATAAAAATCTTTAAAAAATAAAAAAAAATTAAAAATGTAAAAATGTATGTAAGTGTGTGTAAAATGGGTCTTGGATAAATATACAGATATAAAGAGTTGGTATTCTCTTCCCAGAAACATTAAAGATGTTTTTAAGAATTATTTGCCATATGTAAATGTCACAAAGCATAAAAGCTCTAAGCATACTTCCTTCTTATTCACTCATTCAGGAAATATTTATTGAATGCCAAAAAATGGCAGGAATTCTGCTACATAAACAAATTGAAGCCTCAGAGAAGACTGGCAAGGCTGACTTAAATAATCAACATTAAATCAAAGTAATTATATATTTTAAATATAAAATTAAATTTTATTCATATATGCACTGGTGTCTACATGATTTTTCTTCCTTGCTACCCTATGGTCATATGTATACAAATAAAGATTAAAATGCGGTATTGCACCCATTGTCTACCCCCAACTTTACATTTTTCAAATGTCCTTCAAAAATACTTGATTAAACTTTCTAACTATGTAGAAACTCATTAGAAAAGTACTTAATAAAAAAGGGCATCTTTTTTCACCTAAGGCCTTGCTCCTTAAAGTGTGGTTTTTGAGCTAGTAACAACAGTATTATCCAGAACTTGTTAAAAACTTAGAATTTCATCTCAGACTTTGTGAGTCAGAATCAGAATTTTATTAAGATCCCTCAAGTGATTACTGTCAGGTTCAAGTTCAAAAAGCAGTCACTGATCTAAGACAACTGGAGTGGCCACATCTGGTTTCATCCCATGGTGCAAATGTTTCTGTGCATGGTACAAAGCAGAGAAAATCAGAACTACATTTTATTTTACTACAATGCTAATTAAAAATGAGCCCTTAGTTTTTACTAACTCAATGTCCTATGATTATAGATACCAAGAAGGGAGTTGAAAGAACATGCAGGATATTCTGGGAATTTGTAATCTATGACAGCCACCTAGGGACTGTCAACAGATGGTCAATGGCGCCAAGTCAACGCCAACTGAAATCCCTAATTTCGGGTGCACTGAAGAAGAAAACTACTCAGTGCAAAACAGGTCAATTGCATAACAACATAGCACGGCTATGAGACAGCCCTGGGGTGAAACCCCTTGCTAGCTAGACAGCTCTGCTCTGCTCCATGCGAGTACATATAGCCTGCAATACTGGATGGGAAGGAAAAGTACACTCTTGGAGTCAGAAGAGACCTGGCTTATATGGAAAGGAGTCCTCACCCCTGGTCCCTGATTGATCTGACCTCATGCAAGTGAGGGCTCCAAATCCTTGCAATTTGATTGGTCCAAAAAGCACTGTCCTGATTGGTCAGAATAGAGTCACTCTGATTGGTCAGACTGGATCAGCTCTGATTGGATGGGGAAAGCTTCAGTCTATTGGTTGAAATAGGATTCCAGGAACTCCTTTATAAGGGCTGGTTCAGAGGACAGAACGCATGGGCAGGTAGTTCATTGCAGATGCAGGCAATCCAGAGCTGGCTTCTCTTGTGAAGGGCAGTTTTCGTGAGGTCTCTGTGCAGAAATGGTGGCAAGAATCTTTTTTTAAAAATTTGAGCCCAGTTAGCCACCAGGAGCCCTTCTTAGTAGGTGTCTTGTTTTTTAGGGTTCACAGGATCTACTCATGACCGGTTTCACGTCCATCCTTGAACTCATTCGAACTGACCTAACAACTGATTTTAGCACTGGTGAATTTCCGTTTTTGAGGTAAACCCTGATCTAGCATAAATCTCTAAGGGCCACATCCCTGAGAATTTCCTTACAATATTCTCTACCTTTTTCTTTTTTTCCTTTTAATTCAATACAGGGTAATTTATCATTGCTACAGTTACTGTTATGTGTTTGGTAAATTTTTTTGTTTTAATTGCCAAGGCTCAAAGATAAGAAAAGATCATTTTAGCAATGTTCTTTCCATTTGCTTGCTTATAAGGCCTGCCCGAGTTTAAATGATGTGTATAGATTCCTTTACAGAATTCCCCATTCTTGGCCCCACCTGCACTTCTGAACAACTCTCTAGGGAAAGATCTTTCTTTCTCCTGCTTTTTAACCTCTTTCCATTTCTATCTGCTACTTTATTGCTTTCCAGAAAAAAAAAAAAAGAATGGAATGATATTGCTCATTTATTCTGATCATACATAGGCCAGTGGTCACTTGGAGAATATGATGCCAACACAGCATAACACAACCAGTTATCTTAATGAAGAACATTCAAACCATAATTAATTCTGTCATTTCTGCTTTTCTTAGACAGCATCCATCTCCATCTGTTCAGAATTTTGAGCCAAAGCGTGCTCTAGATAAATTTAATATCTGTGGGAATGGATGTGTAGGAGTTCAAAGACCAGCCTCCTGGATGGGTTGCCAAAAACCAGAAAATATAGAAGAGCTCCTTCTTTTTCACACCAGAAGGAAAAACAGAACGGAACAAAACTTCACCTGTGGGAGCCCCATATGTGGCATTACAGAGTATAATACCACTTCAGGAGTCCCTCTTCTTGTCTTCTTAGTATGTTACTGTGAAAAATAAGCTTCTTTACACTTCTTGAGAGGTGAGGTCATCCATTTCCCCCCAAACCTGCTCAGGGGGGTGGCTGTACTTTCCAAAGCACTGTCATCATCACATTCCAACTCCTTTTATTGCTCTTCCTAGAGACACAGGCTTTTTTTTTTTTTTTAATTTTAATGATTCTGCTACAAATTTCTCTAAGTGAAATAGGAGGTTCCAAATAAAAAAATATAAGAATGCTACACATTTTATTTGGCCTTTGATCTGTAGATACTTACTGTCTCCTAACAGAAAATGGAAACTCTGAAGTCTTTCACCCACCTTTATCCACCTAAGGTAAATTCTTATAAATTTTCTTTTTCCATGTATGTTTACTCATGGTATTTGCTTTCCATTCTAAGAATGCCATCAGAACAGGAAAATTTTCTTCCTATTATTTTAAGTAAGTAATAGCTTGTACTCTGTATAAACTAACTAGATTAAGTTTGTTAATCGATTCTCCAAATCTTCTCTATCTTTGCTGCTCCCATTTCTGTATGCGTATCTATCAGATACAGTACTGAGTTGTGTTAAATATGCACAAATATTCTAAACAAGGCAATTATAAAAAATGCAGTGTTATTGGAAATTTTAATGGTAAATCCTACTTACATAATGTTGAAAACATTAGGAAGAATGCTAACAAACTAGAAAAAAATATATAACCAGCTATTTTCCATCAGGTTTTAACCAGTCAACAAAGCTGGTTTAGTACCCACTGTATACAAGACATCACACCATGTAATACAGGGAGATAAGAATAAATAAGACAAGACTTCTCTAAAATATATTATAGAAAAGGAAATAAAGCACACATCAGTTTTGATAGAAAATGGAATTTATTAAGGTTCTACTAGAGTTCAACAAACAAAAGACTAATGAAACCCAAAGGAAAGGAATCACTTCTAGCCAGATTGTTTGAAAATGCCCCCAGAAGAACCAGTGGCGTCTGGAAGATGAGTAAAATTATGACAGAGACAAATGGAGCATATGTTACACAAAAATGAGAAGGCAATAAAATATTAGCTTGGTCAAGAAAAGAGGGATTGGCTAATTTGGCTGGAGTATAGGGTTCTTAATATATCTGGATGATGATTATATTTCAACCAAGGGGGTTGTTATGGGTTGAATTGTATCCCCCTACGATCCTTAAGCAGAAGTCTAAACCCCAGTGCCCCAGGATGCAACAATTTTTGGAGATACAGCCTTCAAGCGATAAGTGAAAATCAAGCCATTAAGCCTGATCCTAAAACCTAATGCTATTTTACTGGTGTCTTATGAAAAGAGGAGATTAAGACATATAGAAGAGACACCGGGGGTGCACAATGACACAGAAAAGGCTACGCAAGGAGGCCTGGAGAAGGCAACCATCCATAAGCCAATGGGAGGAGCCTCAGGAGAAACCAAACCCGCCTGGACCTTATCTTGGACTTTCAGCCTCCAAATTGGGGGGGAAAAATAAATTTCTCTTGTTTAAGCCACTCAGTCTGTAGTATTTTGTATGGAAACCTCTGCAGACAAATATAGGGATGCAGCAGAAAAATAAAGAATGATGAGTCTTTGCCTTTGACCCGCTAAGTAAATGCTTTCTGTTGAAGCATTTACTATTAGTCTCAGTCTCAGCTGGTTCCTAACATGAAGACCCACCAATACATGCTCCTTGTTATATACGATATTCTGCCACTCCAATTTCACACATAACAAGACTCTTAAGTTAAAGCATCTGTATCTAACATCACTCCAACCGGATCAGATCTCCTAGAAAAATCTTCTACCTCAAGGAAAGCTAACAAATATCTATATATAATGGGATAAATTAATGGGTCATATGTGAAAATATGAATATAGATAATATATTTATAAAAACTATTTCATAATGCTTAATTCTGGAAGGTAAAGGATTAGATTATTAGAATTTTTAATCATGTATTTATTTATTTATTTGTTTGTTTTTGTTCAGGCCCCCCTACCTGCTCTACCTGTTAGGGTTTCTGAAGAGTCACCTGCAGCTTAATCATACTTGGGGATGAGGGAACAGCATGGTACTCATCTGCTCACCTAGGTTTATGTGCCGTCTGTAAAAAGCACACAATGCTTAAATCCAGATAGTAGAGCAACAGCGACTTATACAATCTAATTTAGCTTTAGTTTCAAGTAATTTATCTGCTAATTTAATATTCTTCTAAGCTTTTCACAGTTCTCATCAGTGAAAACAATAACTTTACCAGAAGTGCTATACTAACCAGAATTTTCTATTACACATTTCTATTTAATGGTAAAAATGTTCTATCTCCATAAAATCCCTGAGTCACTTACTGAAAGACTAAAGCTCTATCTCCTGCTTCTGTTTCATCTCCCATAGCAGTTTGATATTCTTCAGAGTGCTTACTGTATAAATAGGGAAACCATAATCCCATAACCAGAGAGTGTCATAGGTATACATTATATTTTCATAAAAACAAATGAATAAGGAATAATTAAATGAAGGCCGAACATGAATCAATGATGAGAATGCATCATAAGGTTTTAATCAATTTAGTTGTGTGCCCTTCAGGTGTAGGAGAAAAAAATGTTAGGAAGATGTTTCACTCTTGCTCATAAACCAGTAAAATTTAAACTCCTTATGATTCTAATAAAACAGAAAAAATACAATTTGAGCAGTTTAATTTGTTGGAGCAGAAAGATGAGTAACGTTATATTCAAATATTGATTCTGTCATATGATTTCCCACTCTTAGATGTTATAGAAAAACTGATTGAGTTAAATTGTAAATCTTTTTTTATATAGATAGTAAAAATTGATGACAAAGAACACCAGACAATGAACTCATAAAAAGACCATTTTTATACTTCATGTTATTTTTTTTTCATTTTACTATGCAGTGTATTTTTGAAATCCATACATTTTGCTTTTTGTAGTTAAAAAAAACTGACAGATGTATTTGGCTGCAGAAATGTTTTGAACTAGTTCAAAAAGAGACAGAAAAGAAAATGTTTGGCTTATACATGTATTAATCCTCACAGGGATTTCAGAAAACACATTTCTTGGCATAGTTATGTTTTTAAGCTTGGATTTTTAAAAAAGTAACCCTTACAATGCATGCATCTTCTTTCTGAACAAGGTGGAGATCTATTTAAGAACAGAACTTATACGGTATTATTCATGAAAATAAAAAGCACAAAATTTTTAGCAAAATGATGCCTATTAAGTTATGTTTTGACAAACACATTTATTAACTTTACCATCATCAATAAATATTTTTCAAGGATTCACCATGAGTGAAGCTCAGTATAAGTTTCTGGGTATATGGAAGCACCAGGCATAATATTTTTTAAGTAATACATTAGTTTTTATTTGTAGACGACAGATAGTCTATTTTATCTTGTTTGAACACCAATCAATTTATTAAAGGATGTTTGAAGTCTCACATTACAGAAGACGACAGGGTAAACTTTCAGAAATCATGCCCTAAACGTCATTGCACAGCGGCTCTGCTGAGAGAGGTGCTGCCACTGCAGAAAACAAAGGAACCCAGCCCCACCTCCACCCAGGCCGGCAGCGAGGGGCGAGGTCTCTCCCACTCCTGAGAAGCTCATTCCGTTCAGACTCTTGAAAGGATCTGTCTGTTTTGTGAGACATTAGTTCCATATCTACACACTGGCAGTAGGGAAAGATGTTATTTATTTTTGTGTTTACTTTATTTAGGGAAAAGTAATTAACAATGTGAGAACGTAATGAACTATCAGAATATGAATAAAAACATTTTAAAAGTTTTGGGTAACCACAAATGGCAAGTGTCTATTTCTGCACACAACTAATTTATATTTCATTAACATTGCCAGGTTTTTTTTCTAAGAGCTTTCACTATTTTCAATATATAGACATTTATCTAAATTCTATAATAATTATCCACTCTGATTAAGAAAGTTGATCTGTGCATGGTGCTTGGAAATGACCCACAGTTAGAGGGTCTTCCTCTAAGGGAGGTTATAAAATACCTTTTCTGTTGTTTAACTCATGAGTAGTGTTATCATTAAGTTTAGCTACAATAAATTTTATACTGTCTTTCTCCCACCAGCTAAAGTGTTAATGGTGCTCTTAAACAGCTTAAACCATGTAAGAGAATAAATTCGTGAGCATTTTTTAAAAATAACCACTTTTGTAGTTTCCAGTCCAGTAAGAAAATATCTTTACAAATAAAACCAGTGTTTGCTTTTCTTTTTAAGGAAATAAAGTGGTCATTATCTTTTTTTGATAAGTCCCAAAATGTGTTTACCACCCTTCACCTGTTTACTTGTGATGATAATATTTGGGGTGGTTTTTTTTTGTCATTCTTATTGTGTTTTTTCCATTATCATATATCCCACCTCTGCCCTCTTCCACCTTCACCCACACCTCTCCTCCCCACAATCACTGCACTATTGTCCATGTCTATGAGTTCTTTTTTTCTGCTCAATCCCTCCATCTCCATAAGGCCCCCACCCCCAGAGCTGTCATCCTGCTTTGTATCTATGAGTCTGTCTCTATTTTGCTTGTTAGCTCAGTTTGTTCATCACATTCCACATATGAGTGAAATCATATGGTACTTGTCTTTCTTGGACTGCGTTATTTCATTTAGAATAATGTTCTTCCAGGTCCATCTATACAGTTGTAAGGGTAAAATTTTCTTCTTTTTATGGCTGAGTAGTATTCCATTGTGTAAATGTACCACAGCTGTTTTACCCATTCATTTACAGATGGACACTTGGGCTGCTTCCAATCTTGGCTATTGTAAGTAACACTTCAGTGGACATAGGGGTGCTTATGTTCTTTTGAATTAGTGTTTTGGGTTTCTTCAAATAAATTCCCAGAAGTGGAATCATTTGGTCATAAGGGAGTTCCATTTTTAAAATTTTTGAAGTAATTCCATATGGCTTTCCACAGTGGCAGCACCAATCTTCATTCCTACCAACAGTGCACAAGGGTTCCTGTTTCTCCACATCCTCGCCAGCACCTGTTTTTCTCTGACTGTAATGCTTTGAAATTAGAAAACAATCACAAGAAGAAAACTGAAGAATGCACAAAGACATGAAAGCTAAATGATGTGTTGTTAAATAATGAATGGGTTAACAATGAGATCAAGGAAGAAATCAAAAGATATCTTAAAACAAATGAAAATGAGAACACAAACCCAAATCTGTAGAACGCAAGGACAGCAGTCCTGAGAGGGAAAATAATAGCATTATACATCTATCTCAAAAAAAAAACAAATGAAAAATCTCAAAAAAAATCTAACTTTACACGTGAAGTAACTTGAAAAAGAACAATAAAGCCCAAAGTGAGTAGAAGGAAAAAAAAAAAATAAGCAGAGCAGAAATAAATGAAATAGTGTATATAAAAACAATACAAAATATCAATGAATCTAAGAGCAGATTCTTTGAAAAGACAGATTGACAAATCTTTAAACTGGTTCATCAAGAAAAAAAAGGAGTAAATAAATAAAATCAGAAATGACAGAGGAGAAGTAAAAACCGGCACTATAGAAATACAAAGGATTTCAGAAAATATTACAAACAACTATATGCCAACAAATTGGAAAATCTGGAAAAATGGATAAATTCCTCAAAACATAAAATCTTTCAAAACTTAATCAGGAAGAATCAGAGGATCTGAAGCAGTAATCAAAAAACTCCCAACAAATGAGAGCCCTGGAGCAGATGGTTTCACAGGCAAATTTTACCTAACATCTGAGAACTAACACCTCTCCTCAAACTATTCCCAAAAACTCAAGAAGAGGGAAGACTCCCAAGCTCATTTAAAAGGCCAGCATTATCCTAATTCCAAAACCAGATAAAGACCCTACAAAGAAAGGAAATTAAATGCCAATATCCCTGATAAACATAGATGCTGAAATCCTCAACAAAATCTTAGCAAATTATATGTAGTAACATATCAAAAAGATCACAAATCACAATCGAGTGAGATTTATTCTGGGGATGCAAGGTTGGTATGATATCAATAAATGTGATATACCACATAAACAAAATGAAAGATAAAAACCACACGATCATATCAATAGATGCAGAAAAAGTATTTGATAAAGTCCAGCACCCATTTATGATAAAAACTATTAGCAAAGTGGGAATAGAGGGAACATACCCTAATGTAATAAAGGTCTTATATGACAAAGCCAATGCCAACATCATACTCAATGGGCAAAAACCACAAGCATTCTCCTTAAGATCAGGAACAAGACAGGGATGTCTGCTTTCACCTCTTATTCAACATAGTACTGGAAGTCCTAGCACAGCAATCAGACAAGAAGAATAAATAAAAAGCATCTGAATTGGAAAGAAAGAAGTAAAGCCACCATTATGTACAGATGATGTGATATTGAATATAAAGAACCCTAAAGACTCCACCAAGAAACTACTAGAACTGATAAATGAATTCAGTAAAGTAACAGGATACAAAATTAATATCCAGAAATCAGTTGCATTTTTATATGCTGAAAATGGACAAATAGGGCAATTAAGTAAACAGTCTCATTCACATTTGCTTCAAAAAAAATAAAATTCCTAGGAATAAAATAAACCAAGAATGTAAGATTCAGAAATTATAAGACACTGAGGAGAGATATTAAAGAAGACACAAATAGGTGAAAGCATGTACCATGTTCATGGATTGGAAGAAATAACAACATTAAAATGTCTATACTACCCAAAGCAATTTATAGATTCAGTGCAATTACTATCAAGATTCCAATGATGTATTTCACAGAACTAGAACAAATATTCCAAAAATTTATATGGAGCCTCAAAAGACCTAGAATAGCAACAGTGATCCTGAGAAAGAAGAACAAAGTTGGATGAATCATGCTACCTGATATCAGACTATACTATATAGCCATAGAAATCAAAACAGCATGGTACTGGCATAAAAACAGATGCACAGATCAATGGAACAAAATAGAGATCCCAGAAATAAACTCACACCTTTAGAGTCAATTAGTATTTGACAGAGGAGGCAAAAACATATAATAGGCTTCGGATAGTTTATTCAATAAATGATGTTGGGAAAGTTGGAGAGATACACGCAAAAAGAAAAAGAAAAAAGAAAAGAAACTAGACTATCTTCTTATGCCACACACACAAAAATAAATCCAAAATGGATTAAAGACTTAAATGTTAGATTTGAAACCATAAAAATCCTAGAAGAAAACAGTAAAATCTCAGATATTTCTCATAGGAATATTTTTTCTGATGTGTCTCCTTTGGCAAGGCAAATGAAGGAAACAAATAAGACTATATCAAACTAAAAAGTTTTTGCACAACAAAGAAGGTCATCAAAAAATGAAAAACAACCCACTGAATGGGAGAACATATGCACCAATACATCCGAGAGGGATTAATATACAAAATGTATCAAGAACTTACAAAACTCAACATGAAAAATCAAACAGCCCAATTTTAAAAATGGGCAAAGGACCTTAATAGAAACTTCTCCAAAGGAGACATACAGATGGCCACAAGACTTATGAAAAGATGCTCAGTGTCACTAATCATCAGAGAAATGCAAATTAAAACCACAATGAAATACCATCTCACACCTGTCAAAATGGCCATCATCAATACATCAACAACAAATGATAGTGAGTTTGTGGAGAAAAGGAAACCCTATGCACTATTGGTTGAACGCAGACTAGCACAACCACTGTGGAAAGCAGTATGGAGACACCTCAAAAAATTAAAAATGGATCTGCCTTTTGACCCAGTGATCCCACTTCTAAGAATGTATCTGAAGGAACCCAAAACAGTAATTCAAAAGAACATAAGCACCCCTATGTTCAATGCAGCGTTATTTACAATCGCTAAGATATGGAAGCAGCTCAAGTGCGTATCAGTAGATGAGTGGGTAAAACAACTATGGGATATTTACACAACAGAATTCCACTAGGCTGTAAAAAAAGAAGAAAAATTTACCCTTTGCAATAGTATGGATGGACCTGGAGAACATTATGCTAAGTGAAATAAACAGTCACAGAAAGACAAATACCATATGACTTCACTCATGTGTGGAATGTAATGAACAAACTGAACTAACAAGCAAAACAGAGACAGACTCATAGATGGAGAGCAGACGACAGCTAGTGGGGTGGGGGTGGTTAGGGAGTGGAGAGATTGAGCAGTGTGTTGATTGTTAGGGGGAAGGAGTATAAGGGGACTAAATGGTAATGGGAAAATATACCATAAAGATTAAATCAAAAGAAAAATAAATAAAAAGTGGTAGGTGCCAAAAAAGAAATAAAATAAAAATAAAGTGAGTCAGCTTAGATATAAATATTAAATCATTTCAGCAGACAATTTTGAACAAGGCTAGGAGACAAGATGTGCTAGGTAATGAAAAGCCATTTTCATTTTGGATTATACTCTCTTAGCAGAATTGTTAGAGAATCATGGGGAAGTTTAAGAGACAACCACATGCAGAAACAGAGGACCGGCACACAGAAAATGCTCGGTAGTTGCTTTCCCTTTCAGTCCAATTCAGAAAACAGACACTGCATGCCCTCTACCTGCCAAGAGTTTGCAGGGCGCCCTGCGGAGTAATCCCAGGTCACTGCCCTTAGGGCTTTCACAGACAGTATGGCAAACATGTACAAAACAAGTTGTGCTAACCAGGGGAGGACATATAAATACAGAAAGTGCCTCAGCAAGGTTTTGAAAAATAGGTAGGAGTTCAACAATCCAGGAACATGTGCTATATGACTAAAATCAATGTTAACCTCTCTAGGGAACAAGATGTAAGAGATTTGGAAAACAGATGGCTTGTCAACTATCCGTATAAACGGTAATCATTTTACACAGATTTGGACACTCCAGGTTCTTTCTATCATTTTACAGAGACCGAGATATTCTTTGAGAAACAGAAGCATAATATAACATTTTTAAATCCAGTCAATGGGAAAAAATAGTTCTGAATTTATTGTTTAGGGTAGAAGAGAATAAAATTTACATTGAAGAGATAGCTACTCGGTAGAGTGGCTTTCTTACCACTTGTAGTGGCAAGTAGGCAGTAAGTGCTTGTCAAATATATGTATCTCTTTGTGCCCTTTTTTGTGGTAATAGACCTTCTATGTTTAATGTGATTAAACAAGGGGATTAAGCACATGGTTAGCTTGAAGGAGGCTCAGTCATTAGGGGATAAGAAGGGAAAAGTAAGGTTTCCTTCAAAGGAGCAGTAAAAACAATATGGCACAGAAGCCGAGAGACAGAAGGAAAGTAAGAAAGTAGGAAATGGAGATCAGCTCTGATTGCAACATTGCAGTGTAAGCATACAGAGGAAAAGCTTAGTTGATAGGACACAGAACACAGCAAGTTTCTCACCACTCTGAAATTCTCAATACTCTGTGGTCATCTTTTCTGTCATACTAAATACTTCAAGTCCTTGTTACACATGAAGTTAGGTAATCCCATAATCTCATAGCTGATTTTGAGGAGTTCCTGGGAGTTCTTTTTGTCACTTGTCATGTCCGTTATCACCACATGTAGTTAAGAAGTTTTCACACTGCACAAATCTAAGGGTACCACCCTCAAATTCTCCACACTGGCCAGCGTTCATAGTGCAAGGCCATACACAGCGGCCCTACGACTTCCATCTCAAACCTCCTCTGCCAGCTTTAGCGCGATCTCTTCTGTTCATTTTGGTGTGCAGCGGCACCCGTGCAACTTCAGGTTTGTCTGGCTAACTTCCCACCCAACTGTGCTACCTCCCTTCGGTCCTCTAGGTGTCACTAACCATTGGTTGTGTCTTTAAAAATCTTGAACTTGATATTGTCAAGAGGGATTTCTTGTTCTCTCTTGCTCACTTACACACGCACGCTCTCTCTCTCTTTAAAATTCCCTATCAGTAGCTTGGCCAATGGTCCTAAACAGTTATTTTTGTTTGTTTTCCAAATAAGACTATAAGGTTGCTGTAACCTTTTAGACTCATAAACTACAAAGAACAAAGAAGCAAACAAAACAATTATAATAACAAATGTTATATCAAAATGTAATTAATTTATGGTAGGCACTGTTTCTAGAAAAGTACTTGGGGAAGTACAAAGTTATACATTCAAGGATTAAATTCCCTTATTATTCCAAAGGGTGCTGATAATACTTATTTATCCATTATTCCAAGCTTGTTTTCAAGTCCAAGTTGTTGTGTTAATCCTGGAGTGATGAGATTAAGTTCCTGTAAGAAACCCAGTGATCCTAGTTGATCTCAGTTTACCTGGGAGGAAACTCTGACACGCTGTGCAAAAGAAGGCATGTGGATTCCAGCAGCAGCTCCACTTGTGGGGTAGCCTTCACAGTAGAGTTAGGGTTCTGAGTAAATAAACACAGGTGATATTTGCCTGCTCTTCTTCTTGCAACTGGACAAGACAAAGAAAAAACAAAGGGCAGAGCCACAGACAAGCTGGAGGCACAAAGCTGCGAGGGGCTCAATGTCCTGTTTGTACCACCAATGCGTCTGTAGCTATATACAGATTTGGGGGTGCCTGCTAAGTAGTCCGTGGTTCTAGGGTCCGGACTCTGCAGGGAGGCTGGGGTATACATCATTAATTG
This sequence comes from Mormoops blainvillei, assembly GCA_004026545.1. NCBI lineage: Eukaryota > Metazoa > Chordata > Mammalia > Chiroptera > Mormoopidae > Mormoops > Mormoops blainvillei. Next base: position 122,935 of record PVJD01001690.1, read on the forward strand.
AGGGTGTGTTAAGGACTAGACTAGAGGAATACGTTTTACTTTGTGTACCTCCCTGCTCTGCTCCTAAAATATTCACTGCCTCCATCAGATTTAAATAAAGAAGTGCAGGTTAAAGAAATAAATGTCTACAGAAGAGGGAATATTAAGAATTTTGGTTAGCACTGCCATGTTTGGGAAATGACAACTCTGAGATGCCAAGAAACTAACTCCCTGGTAATTGCTGGTTGCAAATGGGACGGCTTTGAAATCGGCCACCCCCACTGTGAAGGGGTCTGCTTCCCCCTGCTGGAAGCATCCCATAGCTGCAATTACTCCAGGAATTCTTTTCAATCACATCATCACCAGTGAGAGTAAAGGCTAACATTTATCTCGAGCTTGCTCAATAAATGGGTTCAGTATATGAAAATTATAGTCACATGGTACTTTCCTCCTGTGCATAACCTAGTCATGCTTATCAGTCTGTAGATGTGGCTGTGATTCTCCTAGACCACAGCACCTGTGTTAACTCACTAAAGCCCATGAAATAACATGGTTGGCACTCATATTTGAAAAGTACTCGGCAGGCCTCTGGCTGTCTCCCACGTGTACCTACATGTTCTATTTACTCTCAAAACCCAAAATCACATGCAGAATCTCTAGTTTCTGAACAGGGAGATAGTCTTCTATTTATTCTCTAAATATCATGCTGTTTTTCTTCTTCCTATATCATTTCTTTAATATTTCTTTTACTCCAGACAGAGCAATGTTCACGGTCCTATGGAGGTCTTTATTCTTTAACCAATTAGATGCTTATTTCCCTAGAATGCCTCCTATAAATGAAATGCAATAATCCCACTCCTCCTATATGTCTATGTATATCCATTTTATGTATACATTTGTTATTCATGCAGATTGAAAGTCAACCGAGAGACAATTTTCCCAAAATGACTTTATATAAACCACCAAAGTAAATTCATCAATATTCATATATATATATATGATATACTCTCATATTTTATAGACAAGGTTAGGAAAATGTCACTATTTGAAACTGAAGTTAATAAATATTCAGTGACTATGAATAGCTTCTGGAGCTTTGGAGTAAGTAGCATATTGTAATTATGGCTGGTAGTCATTTGGATGTTTTTCAGTTGTCATCAGGAAATGAGGTGTATCTTCAGGAAGATAATTAAAAGAAAATTATAATATAGTTTTCTAGAGCAGTAATAAATGCTCATAGATAATGAATACTGAAGACAAATTGGTGCTTTGCAATTAAGTTTGTTTTCCCAAAAGAGTGTGTGTGTCACAGAAAAGAATTCATTTTGGGGAAAGATTCCTTAAATGGAACTGATGTCTGATGATTCACGACAGATGGTAACAACAAAACCATTCTCAGTTTTGAGATTCTGAGAGATGAATGGCAAATAGTTGGTTAAGAGCACAAGTTTCAAATTTGGGGGGAGTGAGATAAATACAGATGTTCTTTATAAGCTGTGCTCTATTTACGGAAAAAATTATGAAAAATATTGTCTCATTTGACAATTCCTTGATCAGAACAAGTTACTATTCCCTGTAAGTAATAATACTTTGTGGTGACCTTGACCTTAATTTCATAATTTTCTCTCTGCACTATATCACATTTCACTGCAACATACAGACACCAGGATTCAAAACAGGTGAGAATCTAACAAGGGAAAATCAGGATACTAAGTCAAAATATATTCAGAATTACTCTTGACAGCCTCATGCAGGAGACTGGCATTCTCTATGTCAGATTTTCATCTCTGCCATTATTATAGGTTAAAACACTATTACAGCTGCAGTCAAAGCTTAATGTAAATCAGCAGAGCTTATCTGCAGGTTTTATTTTGGAATACCTGGCAATTAAAATTGGTCAACGGATGCTGACATAAATAATTTTTGCAGAGTCTAGGGATCATTAAATTCTCTGAGGGCAGGTTTTTATTTTTTAAATTATTCTGCTAGCAATTTATTGTTTTTCTTTTTAGTCTGTATACTTAAGGACTATGGTTTTCATATTAAGGAAATATTTAGAATTCTTTTTCATTTCTGACAAGTCTTTTCAGCTTTTAATAAATTGGATTAATGGCAATTAGGAATAGTTTCAAAACAGCTAATAAGTAATGAAAAGATATACGGATCATAATTAAATAAGTATTTATTTGGTATTGCTATTATCTAGAAAAATATGTAACTCTTTTTAGATATTTAAAGTAAAATTAGATATGCTAAGAAATTTTACATTTCTCTACCAAGTCAAAATTTATTTTTGTTTTTGTTTTTAAACTCAGGCTTGATTTGAATATTCCATCAATTTAATGATCAAAACCTTTTATTTAAAAAATGACAGATGTAACAAATTATAGACATTGTTAAATTTAGAGAAATACCTGTGTCTCTAATTAAGTATCAATGATAAAAAATACTAAGCTGATTTAAATTAACACACACTTAAGGTATTCCTACTTAAGGTATTTTTACTAGGCTGTTATTAATTACTCCTATAACTACATAGGTCAGCTTCTTTAGTAAAGAGTAACACATTATGGTAGGAATAAAAATTGTATAATTTTATTCTTATATTGCAATTAACTATTAATTAAATATTTGGCTAGTATATTTCTTTACAAAATTGAAATTACTGACTGTTTTTATTGCCCTACTCCTGAGACTCAGTTAAATGTGCATTTCTTAAATATCAAAAAAATTTACTCCTAGTAAAATTTTTGACTATATTTTCTGCCTATACCTCTGGGGTAAATTTAATATAAGTCTAACTATTCAGAAAATTATGAATATTGCAAACATAAAAAGAGTTCCTAGATTAAGACTCCCTCACCACTAATATTTAATGCATGTTTCTATTTTGTCATTCTTTGCTTTAGATAATGTCTTTGATTAAGAAAGGTAAAATTTTGCCAATGCAGTTAAAACCCATACCTAAATTCCCATTGTTGTCAGTCTTTTATAGAAAGACCTAATATCTTGAAGATGACATGTAAACTTACAGTCTTTTTTTTTTAATTTATTTTTAGACAGAGGGGAAGGGAGGGGGAGGGAGAGGGAAACATCAATGTGTGGTTGCCTCTCGCGCATCCCCCACTGGGGACGTGGCCCACAACCCAGGCATGTGCCCTGACTAGGAATTGAACCAGAGACCCTTTGGTTTGCAGGCCGGCGCTCAATCCGCTGAGCCACACCAGCCAGGTCTCTTTTTTTAACTTCTTATACATATATGTGTATGTGTGTCTTTCTGTCTATGCCTGTGTGTAAAACAGTGTGCAATATTGATAATACATTTTTGTATTTTAAAAATTCAAAGGAATAGCCTCTTACTGTGCCTGTCACTTTTCACTTTCAATATTATGTTTCCTACTTGAATCATGCAGGTCATACATTTCAAAAACCTAAGTATATTTTATTTTATGTATATACCATCATTTATTTGTTCATTTCCTTAAAAGGTTCTCACAACATGATGTTGCTTTCATATTCCTCAACCTTAACAGCTTTTCTCTCAGCATCTTAAAAAGTCTCAACTGTTTCCCCTTTCTTCAAAGACTCTTTTCACTTTCTTGAAACCAGTATCCCCTAGGTTTCCCCAGGCTCTATTTCTTGGTCTTCTTATTTTTACCCTCCCCTTGGATGTTTTCATACATTTTCCTGACTTCTATCACAAGCAGGCCACAGTTTCCTCCTCAACTTCAGATCTGTAACCGGACATCTCCATTCAGCTATCCCACCAGCAGCCCAAGCATATTTGCTCAAAACGGGATGTTTCTTAAACAATCTTGACACTTACCTATGTCAGCATCAGCATGCTCCTCAACGCCATCAACACCCCTATAACTAACCTATCATGAAGTCCTGTGTAATACTTCCTAGGTAAAACTTTAACCACAACACCTGCTTGCATCTGGTCATCAATCTTTATCATCTATTTTCCTCAATGAATCCTAAATGCTTTTTCAAAACCAAATGCGGTTTCTTTGCCTAACAAACTTAAGTGGCTCCAAATGATTCTTCGAATCAAGTAACCAAATCTTATATAACTCATCAGGCCTAGCATTTCGATGTCTTCACACATCTGTCATATTCATATTGACACAATCCTTCCCTTTTCATCAAAACGTTAAAAGTGGTAGAAACCTGGGAACGGTGGTTGCCATCACAGCAAGATGACCTCCCGAGGGCAGCCCATCAGGATCCCATCAGAGAGCCACACACAGCCAGTGGTGCCTCTGGTACATAGGAGGGGTGGCATTAGTGTCCCCCCCATACCTTTCTAGGGAGCAAAGGGGCATCCGCCTGGCTGTTCTTTTCTGAGTCTGGCTCTCCCTATGAAGCACTGAGCTATCCAAAGCCTTCCATTAGTTTCTTTCCTACTGAATTAGCCACAGTCTGCTTAGCCACAGGCAACTAAGAATTCCTCCTGATAACAATAAAACCGGGCAGAAACAGCCCTGATCCCTGTGGCCCAGCCGTTCGGGCGACGTCCTGCAGAGCAAAAGGTCGCTGGTTTATTCCCAGGGCACATGCCGGGGTTGCGGGTTCTGGGAGGATTTCAGCTTTAATTCCTTTAAATTATTAACCTCACAATGATACCTATTCTCATGGTCAACCCAGAAGGGCATGCCTAAGGGTTAAGACCCTGAAGCTGGCACTGACTGACCCAACAGATTGTATGCAGCCAAGACTGTCACCAAGAGCCCTGGCAGGCCTGCTTAGCCCACAACTCACCACACGGGGTGCGCCCTGTCTCCTCAGAGGGAGTCAGAGGAAGTGGAGGAGGGGAGAGGGAAAGCAGAGAAGCTCACGGTAGCTATAGGCTGACTGTTCTAGAATCGAGTATGATTCATCAGCCACAGAAAAACGTGGTGTGTTAGCTTGGCCCCTGCCTCGAGAAAGTCCACCACACAGAAATCCAAAGCCAGTTTCCAAAGGTTTTTGAGGTATTGTTGTAAATAAAGATCAAACGGCATGATATCTTTGACTAAAACTTTCCTTCTGAAGTGACCGTAGATTCCTATGCGTCTGCTGGCCATGACATGTCACGGTCACTAGTCATCCTGAGGGGAAAGAAAAGATAGAAACCTGAAAACGAACATTAAATATGTTTCCTTTGATCTCTTAAATGTACAGTATTTGTCTGGGTCTGGGGGCCTAACACACAGCTGAAAATCTTAAAATTCGATAATCAAATTGGATTCAACAATTGTTTAGAATGATGATGAAAAAAGATGCTGAGTCAAAGTGAGTAAATACAGTTGTTAATTTTAAAAATACATTTTGTACATTATGGGGTAAAAAGTTCCCTTTGAAACCCAAGATGGACAAGAAGCACAGAGTTTCTTAAAACTTGTAAAAACAGTTTGTAATTTTAGAAAGTTAATGTGTATCCACTGAATCAAATAAATGAGACAAATTTTATTTCCCTTCTTGATCGTATTACTTGTTAATCAAAGAAATGTAGATGATATAGTTTATCTTAACTCAGGATATTTAACATCATTTCTTTATCAATTAAACCATTTCTTATGGTTTATTTTGGTTGACAGAGAAATATGGGTTGGATAAGTGGCATACTTATGTAGATTTTTTTTAAAAGCAGATTGAATGACCATACAAAATGAATAAAATTTAAATTAATCATAATAAATGCACAGGGAAACTTAAGTACGAAATAATAATTGATTTGTTTGGGACCGCCATATTATTAATGCCTTTATCAATAACTTGGAAAAATACATAAAGCCTACATATTAAAAAGGTTCCTGTCATGTATTTGTAAGGAATAGTGATTTTACATTAGTGGAGGGAAAACTGGTGAACTGAGAGATAAAACTGCAGAAAATATCTAAAATGCAACAAAAATAGGAAAAGAAGAAGAAGGTGTAGAAAGTGAAAGCTGTTCAGAGACCTGAAGGATACAAAAACTCCCAAGCACACTTAATTGAAGTTCTAGAAGGAAGTTTTTTTAAAAGGGTATAAAAAAATATTTAGAGTACTTTTTGGAACTGAAAATGATAAACATTCAACTTGAAAAAGAACAATTCCAATCAGAAATACAAAAATAGATCCATGCTAGGTGAATTGTGGTTGAACTTCAGGATACCAAACACAAAGAGAAAACTCTAAATTCTATTGGGAGAAAAGAGAAATTATCAAAATAGAAACAGCAAACTGACAACATTAATAACAGTAGAAGACAATGGAATAATACTTTCAGAATGTAGAGGAAAAATAACTCTGCAAAATAGTCTATGGTCAGCTGACGTATGATAAGAGAATAATGGATTTGAAGGCAATTTCTGACAAAGTTTAAATGCATTGAGCTTTGCTAAAAAAAACTATTAAAAGATATATTCCAGCAAGGAATCAATTCCCAGAAGGGAAGAGTGATACTTCAGAAATAATGATAAACAAAGAAATGAATAAGTATACCTGTACATATAAATAAACATTGACTATAAAATAATAATATTAAAATGAGAATGATAACAATATTAATGACTAATTTAGGAGTCAATTAAAAATTAAAGTGAAAAAAATACTAAAAAAAAGCAAGATGACACAATCAAAAAATATGAAAGCATTGTTAGAGGGGGTTATAAAGCATTTTGGGGGGAATATAAAGACTGATAAATTTGACCACATTTAAATTTATAATTTCTCCAAACTCAGTTCTTCAATAAACAATTTTATATAAAATATTAAATCAAGTGAATTTACTATATTTAATTTCATTAAAATATTAAATGAAGTGAATATAGTAACTATTTTGTATCATTTAAATGACATCACTCAATAGATGTTAAGTAGCTTAAAGTTTTACTTAGATGAATTTCAAAATTACAGTGTATATAAATAAAAGTAAATTTTTAGTTTTCATAAATACTGTTAGAACAGTGCCTAGCATATAATAGATACTTAATAAATATTTTTCAATGAATGAGTGAATATTTGAGAGTGGCTGAAACAATTCAAATTAAATAAATCTTTAAGTTTTATACCAATGTATTCTAATTATTTCAAATTTCAGTGATAATTCCTAGTCCTGGTTAAAACCAAAAATATTCATAAAAGACATACTGGTGATATTCAAGTAATAACTATTTTATGATTTTTTAAAACAGTGAAGTAAATCTTAAGATACAATTAAAAAAATTTAGGACATAAAGCACAATAAAATGAAAAATGCATGAATAAAATAAATGATGATATTAGTACTCAGTACTGTTCAGTTTTCTAAAAATGTCAAGCAAGGTACTAAGTAATGAAATTTTAATGTATATATTTTTTAGCCTCTAACAACTTTTACTGATGTAAAGCACTGAATTCTTAAGTATCTCTTCATTTTTTTTTATTGGCATGATGAATTATGAAATAACTTTTATGTAATGATAGTTATTTTATCTTATCAGCATTTCTATCTTGAAAATTAAAATTAAACAACTGTTTCTAGTATAGTGGCATGGCTTTATAGACATCTGTTTTTCAAATTAGTAAAATTTCCTCCCTGTTAAATTTATTGCTATATCTTAATGTATTTTCTTAGTTTCTTATGTCTAAAGAGAAAATAGGAGTAAAATACTGTTAAAAATTTTGTGGGTTATTAAGTTCTATAAAAATAAGATAGTCATTGATCTGATTAGAATGTATTCTTTCCTTGTTTCTGTTTCATGTTCCTTCACCATTTTGTTCTATTCAGACTCTCAATGGATAGGGTGATGCCCACCTTCACTGGTAAGGGTGATCTGTACTCACTCTACTGATTCAGTGTTAATCTCTTCTGGATTCACTTTCAGAGACATACCCAGAAATAATGTTTACTACGTGAGCATCCCTTAGCCCAGTCAAGTTGACACATACAATTAACCATCATATTGGGAAAACACATATAACATTGTGTATTATGGAGATGGCTATGACTTCATAAAACAACACAACTGGTTATTTGTTCACATGGGACATTTCTGGAGAGTTGTTATGGAACTACAGCCTCTCTCAGAACAGAACTTCACTGAGTTGGTGGATAGAATGGAGCTATTAATTAAGGATTCACTTTCTTACAGTTTTCATGTGTACACTAAGGTAGGAGAAGGTGAATAAAGTAGTTATGTTACATGTCTGAAGTCTGTATATCAAGAAATCCTCACTTGATATAACAGAAGCTGCTCGGGAGAATTAAGATAGGTCTTAGGTTTAGTAAGCCACTCAGAGTTGAAAATAAGGTCTAAACCAAAGTGCTGATTTATCAAGGGAAAAGACTCATGCGGAAGGATCCAGTTAACCAGTGCCACAGGGTGGGGAGGGTCTTGGTGGCCCAAGACCTCTTTGTTTTTTGTAGGGGAAGAACAGAACTAGCGTCCCACCAAAGGCTACGCTGGGGAAATTCCCTCAAATTATGAAATGAATTCAAAAAGTGGCCTGCAAAATAAACACCAACTTCAACTACTCTGGTGTTCAGAGCACCTGGTAAGACTTTACCTGTCTTCCCAGCTTGATACTTTCTCCCATCAAAGTGTCTCTGTATATGTTCTTTCCTCCTTCCTTACATATTTTTTAGTAATCATTCCTATCTCAGCTCAGTATCACTTCCTCAGGAAAGGCCCCACACACTAAAGTAAATGATTCTCTTACATACTGATATACCATGTAACTTTCTTTTTATATTTTTAATACCATCTCCCCCACTAGACCTTAAGTACATGAATAATGTAATCATATTTATTCTTGCTCATTGTTATAATCTTGTAGTTCAAAAAAAATGAAAAATTATTGGGGATGTGGGAACCCTGGATTGTGGGGCACCCTGAGAATCTTTCCAGGGTAGGTGACCTGGAACTATGTGTACCGTTGAAGGTCAGTCCGGACAGGCAGAACGGGCCTATGTCATTGTACACATGCGCTGTAGTCCCCAATGACCAAAGTCCTGGCATGATCCCACCATTGTCTAAACTTATATAAACCCCCTGTAAGCAGCAGTAAGTGCGTGCACACCAGCAATAAAGTTGCTGTGGGTGCATGTGGATGCTGCTTCGATAAAGTGCTGCTGCCGCAGTTCCTATGCCTGCTCCTCGTTCTTTCCTCCACGTGGGCATCTCACCGCCAGAACCTGCCCTAGCTGAACAGCTGGGCTCCGACAGGGGGGAACTCTCGAGAATCAAAAGCCATAGTAATTGCTTTTCTAAGAGCAGTAACAGTAAATAAAAGGTAAACTGTGGATGAGTAAAGCCTGTGGCTGAAGTTCCAGGAAGTGGTAGAACACAGCCAGTTTGAAGAAGGGCAGTCGGTGATTACTTACTGCCTTACTCTGAATTTCTAAGAGAGTTCTGTGTCTTGGATATAGACTCTGCTGCTCAGACTGAAAATAAAGCACTTTAAATTTTTTCTTTTTTGATTAGACCTGGAAAGTTTCTATTGTTACAACAGACATATTGGAATATGAACTTAAACAATGAATGTGTCAATAATGAGATCAAGGAAGAAATCAATTTATTTTTGGAAACAAATGAAAATAATACACAGTAGTCCCAAACCTATGGGACACAGCAAAGGCAGTCCTGAGAGGGAAGTTCATAGCAATACAGTCCTACCTAAAAAAGATGGAAAATTTCAAATAAATGACCTACCCCAACATCTACAAGAACTGGAGAACAACAACAAACAAAGCCCAAAGTGAGTAGAAGGAAGGAAATAATCCAGATCACAGCAGAAATGAATGACATAGAGATGAAAAGAACAATTCAAGGGATCAATAAATCCAGGAGCTGGTTCTTTGGAAAGATAAACAAAATCAACAAGCCCTTAAGCAGGATCCTCAAGAAAAAAAGGGAGAAGACCCAAATAAATAAAATTGGAAGTGAAAGAGGAGAAATTACAACTGATACCATAGAAATACAGAGGATTGTAAGAAATTACTATGAATAACTAATATGCCAAGGAATTTGAAAACCTGGGTGGAATGGACAAATTTCTACAAGCATATAATCTTCCAAAACTGAATGAAGGAGAAGCAGGAAGCCTGAACAGACCAATAACAGCTGTGAAATTGAAGCAGTAATCAAAAAAATCCAGGCACACAAAAGCCCTGGACCAGACGGTTTCACAGGAGAATTTTACAAAACATTTAAGGAAGAGCTAACCCCTATCCTTCTCCGACTATTCCAAAAAATCCAAGAAGAGAAAAGACTCTCAAACTCTTTTTATGAGGCCAAAATCATCCTAATCCCAAAACCAGATAAAGACACAAGAAAGAAAGAAAACTACAGGCCAATATCGCTGATGTACACAGATGCTAAAATACTCAACAAAATATTGGCAAACTGGATTCAGCATTACATTAAAAAGATCATCCACCATGATCAAGTGGGATTCATTGTAGGAATGCAAGGATGAAACCATATTCTCAAATCAATAAATGTAATACATCACATAAACAAAAGCAAAGACAAAAAGCACATGATCATATCAATAGATGTGGAAAAAGCATTTGATAAGGTACAGCACCCGTTTACGATAAAAACACTGAGCAAAGTGGGGATAAAGGGGACACACTTCAACATGGTAAAGGCCTAGATGAAAAACCTACAATCAACATCATCTTTAACAGGCAACGACTAAAGGATTTCCTGCTAAGATTGGGGACAAGGCAAGGATGTCCGCTTTCACCACTTCTATTCATATAGTATTGGAAGTCTTAGCCACAGTTGTCGGATAAGAAAAGGAACTAAAAGGCATCCAAATTGGAAAGGAGGAAGTAAAACTGTCATTGTTTCAGATGACATGATAGTGTACATGGGAAACCCTATAGACTCCACCAAAAAACTACTGGACCTAACAAGTGAATTTGGCAAAACAGTGGGATGCATGGTCAATATTCAGAAATACAAGACATTTTTGTACACCAACAATGAAATATCAGAAGCAGAAACCAGGAGAAAAATCCATTTACTATACAAACAAGAAAAATAAAGTACCTAGGAATAAACTTAATCAAGGAGGTTTACTCAGAGAACTACACAACGCTGAAGAAAGAATTTAAGGAAGACACAAATAAATGGAAGCATATACTGTGTTCATGGATTGGAAGAATTAACATCATCAAAATGTCCATACTACCCAAAGCAATTTATAGATTCAACACAATCCCTATTAAAATACCAATGACATATTTCGCAGATACAGAACAAACATTTCAAAAATATGTATGGAACCATAAATGACCCTGAATAGTTGCAACAATTTTGAGAAAGAAGAACAAAATAGGAGGGATCACGATACTTGATATCAAACTATATTATAAGGCTACTGTAATCAAAACAGCCTGGTACTGGCACAAGAACAGTCACATATATCAACAGAACTGAATGGAGAGCCCCAAAATAAACCTATGTCTCTATGGCCAATTAATATTCAACAAAGGGGGCAGAAGCATAAAATGGGGTAAAAATAGCCTCTTCAACAAATGGTGTTGGGAGATATGGAGAAGTTCATGCAAAAAAATGAAATTTGACCACCAACTTACACCACACACAAAAATAAACTCAAGGTGGATAAAAGACTTAAATATAAGTCGAGACACCATCAAAGTCCTAGAGGAGAACATAGGCAGGAAAATCTCGGATATTCCATGCAGCAATATTTTCACCCATATGTCGCCCAGAGCAAAGGGACATAAGGGAAAGAGTAAACAAATGGGACTTCATCAAAATAAGAAGCTTTTGCACAGCTAAAGAGAACATCAGCAAAATGAAAAGGGTACCAACCGTATGGGAAAATATACTTGCCAATGATACTTTGGACAAGAGTTTGATTGCCAAAATATATAAAGAACTCACACAACTCCACTCCAGGAAGACAAACAATCCAATTAAATTGGGCAAAGGACCTGAACAGACACTTTTCCAAGGAGGATATACAAACGGCCCAGAGGCATGTGAAAGGATGCTCAGCATCACTAACCATCAGAGAGATGCAAATTAAAACCACAGTGAGATACCACTTCACAGCAGTCAGAATGGCCATCATAAACAAATCAATAAGCAACAAGGGGTGATGAGGATGTGGAGAAAAGGGGACCCTAGTATATTGTTGGTGGGAATGCAGACATGTGCAGCTACTGTGGAAAAGTTTGGAATTTCCTCAGAAAACTAAAAATGGAACTGCCTTTTGATCCAGCCATTCCACTGCTGGGATTATACCCTAAGAACCCCAAAACACCAATTCAGAAGAACCTGTGCACCCCGATTTGTTCACAGCCACACAATTTACAGTAGCCAAGTGTTAGAAGCAACCTAAGTGCCCAACAGTAAATGAGTGGATCAAAAAACTATGGGTCATTTATACAATGGAATACTACACAGCAGAAAGAAAGAGCTACTACCCTTCACGACAGCATGGATGGAACTGGAGAGTATTATGCCAAGTGAAGTAAGCCAGGCAGTGAAAGAAAAATACTATATGAATTCACCTATTAGTTAATCCTAATCAACAAAACCAACAAGCAAGCAAAATATAACCAGAGACATTGAAATAAAGAATAAACTGACAGTAGCCAGAGAGGAGGGGATAAGGGGAAAATGGAGTGTGGAGGGGAAGAGTCATCAAGGAACATGTAAAAAGGATCCATGGACAAAGCCAAAGGAGGTAGGGTTGAGGGTGGGAGGTGGGGGTGGGTAGGGTGCAGGGAAATTGTGGCAGGAAAATGGAGACAACTGTACTTGAACGACAATTTTTAAAAAATGAAGAAAAGGAAAATGAACTTTCCCTGATCAGGTTATACATATTTTTCAGGGACCAACATTAGTATTTCTCAAGTTTCTTGAGCAATTCACACTGAAGTGTAAATATGCTAAGGGGAATGTCCTGGGAGAATCTAGAAATTTTGTACACTGGGGTTTTCAATTATTCCTGAAGCTGAATAAAACTTCTGTTAACCTGAGCACTTGGCAGGACAATTGCCATTAAAGGGACAGAGAACAGAGCTACTGATGTTGAAAGGTTCTTCTTCAATCTCAAAATACGTGTGTGCTTATGTCTCAGTATATATGCATGTTAGAAATAAATATATGGGTGTTTGCATATATACATGCCTGTACACACATGTATATGCTATATACATTTATATATGTTTCAAATATTTAGGTCACCAGGAAGTACCTGAAGAAATCCTTATTTTTAGCACTTTGCTAAAAATAACATTTTTAGAATTCAAATTTGTCTTCTTCTGCTTCTGTAACCTGTGTTGACTAATTATATTTTAAATAAAAGAACTTATATATTCTGAGGATGTTGTCATGAGTTTTGGTTTCTATTAATTGAACTATATTATGTCTCTAAAATAAATTATTTTCCTTATTCTTTTGGAAAACACTTTCATAGATATTAAAACTAATGATGAAAAATTCTTCTAATACTCAAGAAAAATCAACTCTGAACAAGTTAAAAATAGAAAAGTAATCAAATTTCTAATAAAAAAATATGTCACCAGTGATTAATATTGAAAGACGTGCCTCATAAGAGGTTGAATATTATGACAAAATGGAAAGTAACACTGGGAAAATTTCAGGATTTAAAATAGAGCTTCTTCAATAAATGTTATAATAAACAGGTCAGGAAAAGTCAGATGTTATCCATTCTCACACTTCTTTCAGACTACTGAGAGAAAGGTGACCTTCTCTCTTGCTAAACGGAGGATGCTGTGATTCTGAAATATTGTTGACATTCCAAAATATTAACAACTAAAAACAGATTTTAGAACAAAGGCATCGATACTTACACATTTCAAAATAATATATTCCACCTTATAATTTTAAAATATTTTACATGATTCAGTTTCTTTTAATACTGCCAAAAGGTAAAAATACGGAAGTTTTCTTTCTTCTGTGTAAAGAAATAATGATTTTGCAGAGCACTCTCTGTGTGCCAGGTACAGTGAGAGACATCTTTATCTACCTGCAATTTCATGGTATCGACATAAACGTGAAAAGCACAAGTATTGCAACTGATTCATTTTCTTTCAATCTGTTGGCATATTTCCTATTTCCTTTCTCCCCTATGAAATTATTTGTTGAAGAAACAAAGTAGTGTGTTCTTTGAAATAGCCCACAGTCTGGTTTTTGTTGATTGCAACACATTCACATTCAGTTTTTATTTTCTCCATTTTGACAAGGCTACTTCAAAGGTAGTATTATCTCCTTTCACAGCAAGATATGTGATAATTGGTTGTCTCCTTTTTGTGATGTTAGTAGCCACTCATGTATGTTTGATTCTTTCATTTTTGTACCAGTTTTCAAATTAATGGATTAGTTCACTGAGCTATGAGTTACTATTTTAGTATCATTATGAATGCACACATTTAAATATATTTGATGTGATGAAATCTTTTGTGGCTATTATCTTTGTTGATTATTTAATTTCTCAATTTTCAGTCAGTGAGAGCCTAATCACATGAGTGCTTTCGGCATAATCCTTTCCTATCTGGTTTGACATATTATAGTCTCATCTTGCACATGTCATGCCCAGTCTTGAAATCAGCCTCTTCTCCAAAGCAGTCCTGGTTCCTTTTTTTGGGAAACTGTCTTTGGAACAATGTGAGCACTTCATGGTGCTGCTCTTCATAAGTTACAAAATAGCCATAGCTTCATGGATCAAGAATATGAGAGAGTGGAAGGATTTTACCTTTCACTAAAATTTCTTGATCATCAACAAAAACTGTTTTATTTTTATTTTTTAACTTTTTTTATTCAGTTTATTGGAGTGATACTGTTTAATACAATTATATAGGTTTCATGGGTACAATTCTATAATACATCACCTGTATATTGTATTGTGTGTTCACCACCCCAAATCCGGTCTCCATCCATTACCATTTATCCCCTTTTTACCCTGTTCTCTCTCTCTCTCTCTCTCCCCCATCCCAGTTTCCCTCTGATAACCACCATACATGGTCTATGAGATTTTTTTTTTTTTTTGGCTAATCCCTTCACTTTTTTCACTCAGCCCCACAAACCCTTTCCTCCCTGACAGCTGTCAGTTCTCTCTCTATGGGTATGTTTCTATTTTATTTATTAATTTTGTTCATTAGATTCCACATATGAGTGAGATCATATGGTACTGTACTTATCTTTCTCTGACTGCCTTATTTCACTAAACATAATGCTCTTCAGGTCCATCCATGCTGTTGCAAAAAATACTACAGTAGAGTAGTATTCCATTGTGCAAATGTGCCAGAGCTTTTTATCCACTCATCTACTGATGGACCCTGGGCTACTTCCAAATCTTAACTTTTGTAAATAATGCTGCTCTGAACATAAGGGTGTATATATTCTTTCAATTAGTGTTTCAGGTTTCTTCGGAAATATTTCCAGAAGTAGAATCTCTGGGTCATAAGGCAGTTCCATTTTTAATTTTTGGGGGTAACTCCATGCTGCTTTCCAAGGTGATTGCACCAATCTGGTGCCCACCAACAGTGCAAGAGGGTCCCCTTTTCTCCATCCCATATCCTCGCCAGTGCTTGTTGTTTGCTGATGATAACCATTTTAATAGGTATGAGGTGATATCTCATTGTAGTTTTACTTTGCATTTCTCTGATGATTAGTAAAGTTGAGTATCTTTTCATATGTCTATCAGCCATCTGTATGTCCTCTTTGGAGAAGTGTCTATGCAGGGCCTTTGCCCATATTTTAAATGGATTGTTTGTTTTCTTGGTGTTGAGTAGTATAAATTCTTTATATGTTTTGGATATTAATCACTTATCAGATGTGTAAGTGAAAATGTTCTGTCATTCAGTGGGTTGTCTTTTCATTTTGTTGATGGTTTCCTTTGCTGCGTGAAATCCTTTTAGTTTGATATAGTCCCATTTGGAAACAAAAGAAAAACAAAAGCTATTTTCAAATGATTTCCTTGTTATTTGACAATATGAGACTAAGTGAGGGATATGTACTAAAGGTCTTAAGGCATTACCAACAAAGAAACTGACCAACGCCCATAGTCTTATTCCCTTCTTATTTTATATTTGGCTTCTAAGTTTATATAAAAACAGGTATTTGAAAGCTTTGGAATAACTATATGCCTTTTCCAGATACTATCATTTTCATATTTACAAGGTGCTTTGCTGGATTTCTGACTCCCATTCCAGTGCTTTTTGTCACAGTGCTGTACTGCTCACTGATGGCAATGAAGGACTTCTCCAAATAGTCTTCACATTGGGATGAGAAGTTTGTCATATGTCAAAACACAGCCATATATCTTCTTCTTCTCAACTTTTATGTTGAAATTTCTATTTTCAGGTCTAACAAGTGATGTTACTATACAGTCCTAAATGTGTCAGATACTTTGGAAGAAGTGATGCCAGATATAATATCTTATTGCTGTCTTTGAATACATTTCTAAAATTCTTTAAAAATTGAAATGCATCAAATCTTGTAAAAAATAAAACTAGCATCCTGTCAAGTAATTGGGGCTATTATAAAATTATGCTTTTAAAAGCTTCAGTGAAAATAAAACAATGAATATAGCACAGTAAATAAAGGGATAATCAATACATCTTACATTAGAAAGTCTCATTTCTTGAGGAATAGATGAATAAATAAGCAAATTAATAACAGATTTACTTTATAATAATTGACTTCTTTTTATTAGAAACTTAATTTTTTTCATTTTCCATGAGATTTATATAAAAATTTTAGCTATGTTGCTGCTAATAAAAATGTTAAGGTGTATGTAGTTGATTAGTTATATGTGTGACAGAAAGTCAGAGAGTGAAGTTGAGAGCGAGAGAGAGAGAGAGAGAGAGAAGGGAGAAATCTTCAACGTTCTCACTGATTTCCTGAAAGTATGACCTGGGGATTTTGCCTATCCCTAGTCTCCAGCCATCACTTCAGGAGGCATACAGTAATTTGGGTGCTTCAAAGGGTAAAACCTCTGGGCAACCTTCATTGAAACCAGTCAGATAGACATGACTGCATATGTAGTTTCAAAAACTGTGCCTCCATTTAATGCTCCCCTCACAAAGACTTTAAGCCACCACACACCGAACACTTGAGAACTTGGGTCCGGCTCTGCCAGTCTCTCTTATGTGCCTTACCTGCTTCTCTCCTAATAGATGGAGGAGTGCAGTTCTAAAGCCTGTGTTAACATTTTTTCAGCGTCCTTTATTTCTTTCACTATTGTTTCACTGCAAAATCTTCTAATTCTATTCATTCTTTAGCTTTGTTTTTTTTAAAAAAAGGTTATATTTATTTTTCTTTTTCTGATTGCAACTAATGAGCCATGTCTATAAATTTGTTTGCTCTCCAATAAATATTTTCATAGTAGAGGAAAAGGTGTACAAAAGAAAACCAGAATACACTAAGGTAAACCTGAATATCTAAGGGAAACTCATTGCTTGAGAAGTATTGTTGTAATTAAAGAAACACCTGTCTGTTCTGATGATTCTGAACAGTTTACTGGAAATTAAGTGCTTTGATGAGAAGCTAGAAATTCTGACTCCTCATTAAATGGTTTTTCACTTCCACCATTCTATGTCTGTTTTAAGAACATAAAGAACTTAAATAGATGTCTCTTAAACTTGCTAATACAACGTAAAGATTTCTCCAAACCTTAAAAAATAGAAGTAATAGTTGGGAAAGATTCATATAACCAACTGGCTACATTATCAGTTTTTGTTACATTTAGTAGCATAATACAGTTACATTTATTATTATTATCATAAATAAATTTATTTTTCATAATAATTTCTTTTATTTTCCTTTATTTTATTTGCATGAAGTTTTTGTTCCATAGCCCGTACATGATCGCTAATTATACACATGGAATGTCATACTTGATTTCTAAACTGCCAATAGCAAGAAAAGGCAGAGAAAGTCAAGATGTCCTTGCCTTCACAGGCTTCCTAACGCTCATTACACCAGTCTTAAAACTCTTCCTCTGACGTAGAAGGAAAACAAATCCTCTTTGCCCTTCCTTGCTTTTAGATCACACATTTTTTCCACTAATCAATATCATGTAACTAGGGAGCACTATGATACGGTGTTGGAGTTGGGGTTTTCTTGAGTCCTGTTAGTATGTGATTCCTTTTGAGACAGTCGTTATGTTGGTTCAAAGGCAAATAGACATTATCTTAGTTCATGTTGAACAAAAAAGTACTTTTTAAAAACTTCATGAATGCTTGTCTTCTACAGATGCTTTTAAAAATGGGAATTTATGAAAAGACCAAAAAAAGAATGATCTATTTTGGTCTGAAATGTATTATTTTAGTAAATAATTTATAAACTGATATTTAATGAGCTGAAAATAAACTTTTTATAGGAGTTCATCAATGATTATGAAATTGTGATTTTCAACTTTACTTCTACTTTTCAAAGGTTTATTTTACTAAGATGTGAGTTCCACTTAAAGAAATGAAAAGTGGAGAAAGGAGTGTGGACTTACATGGTTGATTTCTTAAATTCATCATACTTCATAAGAACCTATCAAGGTCTCCCTGTGTGGTTCAGCTGGTTGGAGTGTTGTCCCTTAGCTGAAAGGTTGTGGCTTCGATTCCCAGTCAGGGCACATGCCCAGGTTGTCTGCTTGATCCCTGGCTGGGGCGTGTGAAGGAAGCAGCTGATGGGTGTTTCCCTCTCTCGGTCTCTCTCTCTCCCTTCCTTCTCTCTTGAATAGGAATAAAGTAAACCTTAAAAAAATTTTACCAATGTCAATCCATTGTTTAATGTCATGAAGAGGAAGATAAAACTAGGCATGAGAGAAAAACTCAGAAAAGGGTGGTGAGAAAATAACAAGCTCACTTTCTCAATGGCCATCAGTGTGGCAGTAAGTGGCCTAGACAGATTCTAACATTGGCCACAGAGAGCACCTGCTGTTGGATGGACTTGTATTTTTGATTGACAGGAGAATGAGCAAATAATACCGCATTGCATCTTTACTATTTTCATAATGCTTCACTATCTGAACTTTCCTGCTTTAATTGAATATTCCATACTGCTTCCTTGAAATATTTTTAAATCACCGTTTAACTATCATCAATATATAATTCCTAAACACCTTGGAAGAGACCATTGGTGAAGAACACATTCGAGCAGAGCAATTGTACTTTGTTCTGCTCCACATGTTCATCCCACATGGACCAGTGAAGCTTCTTGTGCCAACCTCTGGGATAAGATATCAAATTTGAACTTGTTCGCCAAGTCCAGGCTAAGGTCCAGATTTTCCCAGCAAATCTCTACTTTTCCAGTGCTTGGAAAAAAAGAAGTGTTATTACATCTCCTCATGCCCTGCACCCTTCTTAAATTCTGGCACACTTAATTAGTCTCAGGATGGAATTAGCTGTTTTTCATGCCTTTTATTTAGTCACAGGTAGCATTATAAAGAGTACTTGCAATATTTTGAAAATGTAAAAAATTAATTTTCCTGTATATTGAGATGAAACACAAATCCGTTAGCCCTATGCCATTCTCTTTTCTTTTCTTTCAGCAAAAAGTGCTAATTCTACATTTAGTTCCACCTCTCATAAAATAGAGTAGATCTTAAGATTGACAGCATTAATTTTTGGTTTTGGGAATGATGCCTTTTTGCTTTCACAGGCTTTCAAACTTTCACTTTAAAATATACAATGTTATCACCCTAGCTCTGATATAAGAAGATAAAACTGACATGGTTGTTATAATCAGTAATAAACCTGTCAAGTGTCACTTTTAGGTGTTTTCGTACTGATTTTTTAAAGCATATTATAGGAGTATATCCTTATTTTAGCCTAAATGACATAGATATTTTGGATTCTTGTTTAAAAGATTTTAAAAGATTTCTATGACTATAATAACAGCCATGGTTTTTCACCCTGTAAAAATAAATTGTGAGAAACACAACTATTTACTTCTTTAGATATCTTAGTGTCTGAATTAGTCACTCATAAGTTTTACTTTCCGTCCAACACTAGAACATAATTCAGTTAAGTTCTCTGTCCCTTTACAACAGGGATCATCCTTTCTCCAATATTCAACAACATGTTCCGCAATTCTATTTGAGGCCTCACTAGAAGCACTTCTAATATGCCTGTTTTAAACAATGTGTGGTCATTTTTTATAACAGTCCTAGGAAGTTAGCACACACTCCTTTGAAAATCATTCTTCTCCTCATCTCCAACCCTGCCAACCATGAATCCATTCATAACACCATGGTTTTGTCTCTTTCTCAGATATCACAAGTAGAATCACAGAACATGTAGCCCTTTCAGTCCAGCTTCTTATACCACACAGAAATCTGAACCCAAACGTCCTTCAGCTGGTGAACAGGTAAACAACTTCTGATATACCTACACAATGGAATACTACTGAGTAAAAGAAGGAATGAACTACTGATACTCATAAAAACATGGATGAATCTCAAATGCTTTATTCAATTTGTTTTCAATGAGTAATTTTTCAAGCAATGCACTGGATAGACATATCAATTTATATTGTTACCTTTGATACTGTGAAGAAGGAAAAAGAAATTCATGCTAATTTTGCTGTCACACCTCAAACTGCAGAAGTTACAGCTACAGAGTGTGATAAGTTAAGATAGAAAAGACATTAAATTGGTGGCTGGAAAACATGAACAGAAAAACATGTTTAAGGTTGATGACAATGTGATACATCAGAAAGCATTGAGCTTATTACAAAGACTTTAGCAAGGGATCCCCTGAAATGAGTGAGGCAAGCAATTTATTGCCAAATAAGCAGCGGTTACACAGATCCAGGAAGAGGTTTAGACTGAAAAACATAACAAGTTACTGGAAAAAAAGAGAGAGCGAGAGAGACCACATTCACATTAAGCTTTATTATAGCATGCCGTTATAATTGTTCTATTTTATTATTATAGTTTTTAATAACTTAACGTGCCCAATTTATAAATGTAACCTTATCATAAACATGTATAGGAAAAAAGAGTATACATAATGTTCTTTACTACCCCCTGTTTCAGGCAACTGCTGAGGATCCTGGAATGTATCCTCTGCGATAAGGGAAGAATACTGAACACTATAAAACAATAGTAAATCTGTGTCATTGGAAAATCATTTAGAAGAAATATGGTACTATTTCTGATCCACATAAATGTAGCTTTTGTTTTTCATATCCCTCATTGTATTTTGTTATTAAGTAGGCATAATCATTGGTTAAAATCAGAAAAAAATATGTTATGCAATATTGGTTTATATGTATATATATGCATGGACTTAGATATAGATAACATTTTAAATTAAATATAAAAAGCTTATGTATATGAGAAAAAAAGACTGTCAATCAGAAAGTAAGCCTTTAATTATAGAAAGTAAGGGGAAGATAGTAAGAATTTTAGTTTCTGTAGAAGTATTTCTTATTTTAAGTTTTCTTTATTTGTTGTTTGTTTTTATCATTACGTAGTACCATAAGAATTAGCACAAATGATGAAATAAGACAAATATTTAGTTTGGGTCATTGTTATTTTCTTTTCCATCTTCCTAATCATTTTTAGGCAGTCAGAACAATTATATTGAGAATACCTTTTCATCGCATACATGTAGGTAGGTAATAGATGATAGAGACAGATAGAAAGATTGATAGATGATAGACAGATAGATAACAGATAACAGATGCATAGATGATGATGGCTAGATCCATAGTCACTTTAACAAAATCAAGTTTAATAGTTCTCAACCAAAATTTTAACACATATAAGACTATAGAAGCTAATATTAAAATCAAGTAAATTTAACAAAGAAGAAAAACGGCCTCTTTCCTCTACCATTTTCACCTAAGGATTTGAGTTTAAGGCCTGACTGTCCACAGGACTATATCTAAATCTTCCTTTGCTCCTTCTACTAGTCTTTTTCAGTGGAGCTCAAATTTCAGTGTGCTTTAGGATCATCAGAAGAGCTTGTTAAACACAAATACCATCACAGACTGACTAAAATAGAATCTCAGCAAATGGAGTCCTGTCATCTGTATGAGATAACAAGCTTTCCCAAGTGATTCGGATGAATCTCAAGTCTGATTCTGACTCAAGCTAACTATGTCCGCACATCTCTGCAAGTTTCTTTCTCTTCGTCCCTTCTCCTATATCTTCTGTGAGACTGATAACAGCCTGGGAGTTCTCAGAACAGAAAATACAATTTTTATTCCTCTTTATTTCTCAGCTCCTAGCATAATTTTTCTTCAAAATAGAGATACCTTTGTCTGATTATCTTACCTGGTTCGGATGGTGTGGGATTTCTTCTATATTCTATGTGATTACTTTTGTGCTCGAAGATAGCATTCACTCGCTTGGATCACCTGGATCATTTGTAACACACCCTACAGGGGGCAGCTGTATTAGCAAAACAAGTATAAAACTGTAATTTGTTGCTATACAAATAACTGGAATGAGAGAAAAGGTTAAAATGAGAGAGTTTCCATGAAATAATTGCAAAATTAAGCATAGTTTAAATTTAGAGATGTTAGGGTTCTGCTAATAAATAAAATTAATAATAGCTATATTTTATTACAATAACTTAATACATTATTGAGTTTATTTTACATATTAATTTAATTTTCAAAATCACCTTATTAACTAAGGACCATTAATATAACCATTTAGCAAATAAAGAGAAGAAATCACTACAACTTATATAATGTGTTCAAAGTTACATAGCTGGAAAGAAGTAGTTTTTATATCGACATATCTAAACAGAAATGATATGTTATGAATATTCATGCTAATTTAGAGATTATTATGGAAGTACAAAATGGAATTAGCTATGCAATATGGTCAAGAACCACCAATATTCCCCTTTGCAAAGTAATTGCCTTTTGAGGCAGGGTGGTAATAAACTGATGAGGTGCTTAGGCTAGTGGGTAATATTCTGAGACTACTTGTGGGAGGTAAGCCAAACATTAAAAAAAAAAAATAGTTGGGATCTTTTGTAGAATAATATGAAGAAGATAATGTTGGATAATATTTTTCATTTCTTATTTGTTTTTCCTTAGAAGGAATTATTGAGGAAAAAGAGCAGAGTGAAATGATTTTTAAAAACAGATAATAGCCATAAAAATGATAGAAAGTTGGATTCTTCTTAGGGTAAAAAGCCAAGGAGAAATCCCAGTGGTCAGTAGCTCATGAGGCTTTTAAAAGCATAAAAACTGGGTATGTTATTTTCAATTATTACATTTGTTTGGGTGTTCCCTCTATGATCTCTAAGTCTTTAGTATAAAATATTATGTTATTTATGTTTGAATTTTAATTTAAAAAGTGGTAGTGTGACAAAACAGCCTGATGCAGTATGAAGCAAAGATTATATGTGCTGGTAGGTGATAGAATGATACCTGATTGTCTGAACGAAAACAAAGTCTCCAGGGCCCTCCTAGTCTCAACGAAATGACTACTAGCAAGTTACTTAATCTTTCTGTGCCTCCATGTTCTTACCTGCACATAAGTTACATGTCCAATTCCACCAATTTGTTTTACAGAGTAGATTTTTTTTTTAATTAACCAACCAATGTTAGGTTCACAGAAAAACGTGTCAGGAAGTATAGAGAATTAGAAAGTGGATAAATCGTTTTGCATTCCCACCAGCAATGAATGAGAGTTCCTATTTGCTCAAATGCTTACCAGCATTTTGTGGTTTTGGTGTCTGGAATTCTAGCCATCTCCATAGGTATGTAGTGGTATCTCACGGTTGTTTAATTTGCAATCCCTTAAATGACGTATGGCGTTGAGCATCTTTTTATTTGCTTATCTATCATCTTTGGTGAGGATTCAGGTCTTTTGCCCCTTTTTAAGCTGGGTTGTTTATTTTCAGATTGTTGGGTTTTAAGAGTTCCTGTATATTTTGGTTCATTATCAGTTACATCTTTTGCCACTATTTTCTCCCAGTTTATGGTTTGTCTTTTCATTCTCTGAACATTATCTTTTATAGATTAGTACATTTTGATTTTGATGAAGAACATCTTTCCATCACTTCTTTCATAGATTTTGTTTTAGTGCATCTAAAAATTCCTTGCCACACGCAAGGTGACCTAGATTTTTTTCTATATCATTTCCTATAAGTTTATAGTTTTGTGCTTTACATTTAGGTCTATGATCTATTGTGAGTTGATTTTTTTAAAAGATGAAAGGCCTGTATATGGTTTAAATTTTTGTATATGGATGTCTACTTGTTCTAACACTATTTGCTAAAGAGTCTATCCTTTTTCCACTGCATTTTGCCTTCACTTCTTTGTCAAAAATCAGTTGAGTGCCTTTATGTGGGTCTATTTCTGGGAACTTTGGTCTGTTCCACTGATCTATTTGTCTACTCTTTTAGCGATTCCACACTGTCTTGATTACAGCTGTTTATAATAAGACTTGGCTCCAAGTAGTGATGCCAACCTTCTGAGTTTGTTCTTCTGTAGAGGGAATCAAGTTTGAGATACCAAAGATGAAATGCCATTTGCCCCAACTAATGCTGTAAATGCTTCTCTCCTGTCTCTGTAAACCCCTTCGCGCCAAATCTGTACCGCGCCTCCCAGGACCCTCCTCGGACCTGTACCACGCCTCCCAAGACTCTGCCCATTTGGCCCAACATAAAAGGAATGCGGAGCTATCGTTCTAGGCCCAGGCTTTGAGAGGGTACTCCACTGGGCCCGCATGCGTAAATAAACTTTCCCTTCATTACTCCCGGTGCCGCGTGACCCTTTCCCAGTTTAACTTTCTGCAACACTTCAATATTGTGTTTGCTAATATTTATTTTTAATATTTAAATTAAATACATAAGTCCCATTTCCTATTAAAACAATTTCCTTATTTCTATAGAAGAATGTTTTCTAATTGAGAAAAATTTAAGAACTGCCCAGAGCTTCAGTTGTCCAAAATAAGAATCACAATCAGTTCCAATCACCTCATGGAAAGAAAATGGAAATTCTAGGCAATTTCAACAGGCCAGTCATCTGTGGGCACATATTACTGCAATTCCACAGTCTCCATTGTTCACTATTGTAACATACCGCCAGACTAGTCTCACACTGATTTGTCAGAGGGTAGGAGAAGAGGAATTGTATTTTCCTGGACTCAGTCACTGCCAAATCTTAATATCGTAGGCTTGAGCCCCAGATGCCACAGATCTTTTTTTATACACACAAGAATCTATGTAGCCATTCCCACTAACCTTTCACTCCAAAACACACACGGATTACGCCAGAAGAAGCTCCCTGGGTCAAGCACACACAGCTGTGAGTAAGCTCTCCTTCCAGATCACCTAGTCTGTGTATTAACCCCAAGTGCTTGGTGAGTTTCTCCCCTCAGGGAGCTGGGTGGAGCAGGGGGATGGGGCCTTAGGGCTGCGCTAGTTAGGGCTATATTAGAACATCAGCAGAGTTCCTCTGTCAGAGGATTTCAAAGCAGAATGAATAAAACCTTGAATTTTGCACCTCCTCCCTACTAGATGCCTTCATACATATGTTAATTTGCCTTTTTTCTCCCTAGCAACAATTAAAACACAAAACAAGAAGCAAAGTGGGGAGAAGCATTTATCCCACCAAAACTTACTCTGTTATGTGTAAATTTTCCCCATTACAATGAGTAAGTACTTCCCAGAAGCCAACAATTTAACCTTGCCTAAAACTTACCTAACAAACCTCTGTCTTATGAATGCCTGTAGCTCCTTGCTAAAGAAAATGCATACTCTGAAACTTTAACAGCAGTTAATGTATTATTATTGCTGGAAAAATAAACACAAATTCATAGCAGCTGAAACATCTCAAAGGAAAATTTATTATATATTTTTAAAGCAGTCCAACTGAAGAATCACACTGTACTGACAGCATTAGAAATCTGACATTTGATCATAACATGACTTTATAATTGAATTTTGAAGTAATTTTCTATTTTCCTTCATTTTTTTTTCTTTTTAATGGTCTAAAGCAAGCAGTCTATCCCTTGATTTAGTGCCTTGGAAATTTTGTAGGAGCATAGAATATAGAAGTTGCCATAAGTTTTTCTTTTTACACATCCTAAACCCTAAGAATTTAGAGGTTAAAAAAAGAGAAAAAGTAATCTCTAGGTAAAGATTGTATTCTGGCAGAGCAGGAAAGAAAGTGTGATCCCAAAGATTAAAAAGAGACACTTCAAACAGCGCAGCAGTGCAGCTGACAGATGTCCTTAGGCCGAGGGAGCTACTACCCTCCCTGCTAGCAGCACCTCAAGGAAGATGAGTTGATAGATATTTGAAAGGAACATTTTCATTGTGGATAAACAGATGAAAACAAAGGTAGGGGGCCTCACTGATGATTTATGTTACTGAAAGATTTTAGAAAACAGGTTGCACTGAAGGAGCAAGCAGACAGGAATCAGGCATCTGTATTAGCCTGAGTGAACCTGATATGGAGAACAGGATAAATTTGGGTGCATTGACATAGTGTTATCCTGAAGAGATAATTTTATAGAAGACGTCAGAGCTGCAGAAGTGAAGGGAAGGATTCCAATGCCCAGGTAATGGGTATTGGAGTTAGAAATTAATTTGACCTAGAGAAAAGCATCTAATATTTACTGTTTATGGATGCTGTTCACAGAGATTTTTACAACTTACATAACCAATGAAATATGAAGTTGACAATATCTTAAATTGCATATGGCAAATTCGCAACTTCCTAAAAGCTGAAGAAAAATCTATTATATTTTTCTATTACAAGAAAAATTCTATAACATATATTATATTTGCCAGATTGACCCACAAATGTTAGACTCGGTGATTTTGTGTACTTTTCAATTTTGTCCAACTAAGTTTATAGCACTTAGCTAAAGTAGGCTAGAATTTAAGAAATGCTAATTCTCTGAAAGAATAAAGGATAAATAAAATGTTGACTTTTTAACATAATTCTGGAAAATTTTGTGATACCATGAGTCAACAACTCTCACTTTACATTTGATTTTATAGCATGAATTTAAGGGGAAACATTTTTTGCAAAAACTTTCAATTACTTCATCTATTTTCTACTCTGTAAATCATTAGTATTCAAATAAGTCATAATTCATGTCATAATTCTTGCCAAATTTCTCTTCTTCAATTTGTGAACTCATTAATTATAGACTTCAATGTGATCTATGTCATAAAATGTAAATTTCAACTTTATCTATTAAAAATCCTGGTGAACTTATGGTGAACATAAGTACATGGAGAACTTAAGTGCTATGTGAAATCACCTTTCTTGTAGTCATGTGTCACTTAGCAACCAGAATATATTCTAAGAAGTTCATTGTTAGGTAACTTTGTCATTGTACAAACATCACAGAGTAAACTTAACACAAAGCTGCATGATATAGCTTATTGTTCCTAAGCTATAAATATTTACAGCATATTTCTGTATTGAATACTGTAGGCAATTGTAGCACAATGGTACTTGTGTACCTAAATGTATCTCTACATAGAAAAGGTATAGTAAAAAATACAGTATAAACGATTTTAAAATGGTACACCTGTATAAGGCACTCACCATAAATGGAGCTTACAGAGCTATACATGACCAGAAGTTGCTCTGAGTGAAATCAGTAAGTAAGCAGTAACTGAATGTGAAGGCCCAAGGCATTATTGTATACTACTGTAGACTTTATAAACGCGGTACCTTAAGCTACATATAATGTGTAAAAAGCAATTTTATTTATTCAATAATAATAGGTGACAGTAACTTACCTATTTTATAAACTTTTAAACTTTTTAACTTTTCAACTCATGCTAATATTTTAGCTTAAAACAAATATATTGTACAGCTGTCCAAAAGTATTCTCTTTCTTTATATCCTTATTCTATAAGCTTTTTCCCATTTTTAATTTTTTTTTAAGTCTTTAAGCTTTTTAATTAAAAACTAAGACACAAACAGACACAGGGTGTCATCCGTGTCACTGTGTTCCCCTCCATATTTTATCTCACAAGGAGGTTTACATGGGCTATAACACTCATGCACAATAACTGTGCTTTCTTCAGGAATACCTTCTAAGGGATCTGCCTGAGGTTTCCTGAGGTATCTCTATTTTCAAAAATGTATCCATGATGCTTTGCATGGTTTCCTTTTTTTTAATCATAGATTTGCTTACAAGCAGATAATGCACTATGAATATTCCTCTCTATTAATAAAAAGTTTTTGGTGTTGGGGTCCATGTTTTCATAACTTTTAAGGAGCTTGTTGAAGTTTGCAAAACCTTCTGATAAATGCTTTGCCATGAAATTGCTTGGTGAGTCTTCTTTTTTTCCCACAGTTTCCTTTTCTCTGACTTCTTCTTTAGCTATGCATTCCTGTTCCAGTTCCAACAATTCTTGGAAACCACCTCTAGTAGCTCCTCAATGTCATCTTCATTCACACCCAAGCTAAAGTTGCTTGCCCTCTTGATCAGTCCTGTTGAGTTTTGTAACCTCCTTATCCTTTGAAAGCCCTTTGAAGTCATGGATGTACATCTTTGAGTGTCTTCTTCCAGTTGTCATTTATATAGTCCTTAGTAGCATTACCCCAAGCCACAACAAGGTTCTTGATGTAGTCATAGATGTAATCCTCCCAGAAGTGCATCAGTGTCTTCTCAGCATCTCCCTCAGCTGCAGCAGTAACCTGGGCAAAGGGCTTCTTCAGGCAGTAGGCCTTAAAAGCTGCTGTAATTACTTGATCCATTGGTTGGATCAAAGATGTGGTATTTAGAGGGAGAAATTCCACTTTAATATTGGGATGAAGATCACTAATGAAAGGAGGGCCATTATTAACAATAAGAAAAATTTTCAAAGGCATGTTCTTCTACCAATAGCACTTAACCATTTCACTAACACAGCAATTCTGGAGAGCATATTGGAAGAGAAGCTGGGTCATTCCTGTAGGACACTGGCAGTGTGTGCATATTAATAAGCTGAAAGACCCTGGGGCTGTCATTGTGTCAGATCACAGAACGCTGGGTCCAGCCTTTTCTTTCAACACTGCAAAAAACTTTTTGCTTTGACTGTGATCATCATGGTCCTGAGAGGAACATACTTCTGTGTCTGGTCTTTAACTCAGGTCGTTTGAAGTTTCTCCATGTCTGATACAGGCCCCTCTTAAATTTTTGTTAGACTTGTTGCCTTAAATGAAGCAGATCCTTTAGCAGCTTCCCCCCCTTTGGGCTTCAGGATCACAGCTATGGTGCAATGGGATGTCTGATCGGCGAGCAATAACTATCACTAATTGTCTGCCTTCATAGTCTTTAATCACTATTAATTTTGTATCCATGTCAGCCACTCCACTGGTCTCTTCCTGGCAACATTAGAAGTGGACTTTGTGCCTTTATAAGCCATAATAAACAAAACAATATAAGATTTAATCAAGACGAGAGAAAATCATGCAAGTAAGAAACATGATAAACACAAGTTCTATGAATCTGTTGCCAGTGTAATGGCATACAATTTTACAACAAACTTTTTTTTTGTAAGTAGGAAGGGTACACGCTAAAATAACTTTAAAATATAGTATAGTAAATACATAAACCAGTAACATAGTCATTTATCATCATTATCAAGTATGGTGTACTAGATATAATTGTATATGCTATACTTTTATAAGACCGGCAGTGTGGTAGGTTTGTTTACCCCAGCATCACCACAAACACATGAGTAATGTGTTGCACTATGATGTTACCATGGCTGTAAGGTCACCAAGTAATAGAATATTTTTTTTGTCATCATTATAATCTTATAGGACCACCATCCTCTATGTGGTCTGTTGTTGACTGAAATCTCATTATATGTTAACGGGTTTTTTAACCACAACCTTGTGATAGCTTAACCACATGGGTTGTAAATATTTGTTATAGCAAATTTTAAGTTATAAGGAGCAGAAATTTGCCAACTTGTTTAATGTTCTTAACTGACCAGTAATGTTTAATATTTTTGACAGAATTTTAGCAGGCTCTTTCCTGTAGCTGTAGAAATTAATGTTACCTCCAACAAATCTGACTCAAACACAATGTGAAGCTTAACTTCTCTGAAAAACATTCATTCCTTCCATGACATTAAAAGCAATTCAAAGAGCTCTAAAAATCACTGTACTTGACTTCAAAAAATTTTTTATCCGTTATAAGATTTCAATTTCCCTTAGTAATCATTTTGCAATGTATTTGCATTATGTGATTATATCTGCACAAGCCCATATTTTAAAAGAGTCAATGATCTGAAAGTTTATATTGAGGTCAGGAGTAGATTATTGTTTAAATGAGAAAAAATGTGTGCAAGTGGTCAATGATGATAAATTTCAGTCCCCCAAGCAGATGATGACTTTGGGATCTCATATTATGAATACTCAAATAATAAAGTTTCTCCTGGGTCATTGTCTCTTCTCAATAATCATTTTCATTTGCTTGAAGTATTTATATATCAGTGCATATATACTATTTATGTTGGCCCATGGGACATTTTTAATCTAAAATTGTACATCCCCCTTTGTTTTTAAATAAATATTGTCCTATTTTCTTCTAAATGCTCTTTAAATGAAATTCCCAAGTCATGAAAGAAATTTCCCTTGAGATTTCTTAGGATTTTTAATATAATTTGTTAGATAGGATAGAAAGTAAACCAAGGCAGGGAGGAGGAGGGAGATGTGTCTCACGCACTAACTCAGAAGCCCTGAACCTGGTCTGGTGGTACTGCCAGGTGCTCCAGCGTCACAAGAAACACCATGACAGCACTGGAGGAGGGGAGCCCTTGAGATTCTGTGTATCATTTCCATTATCGGGGAAAGAAAGCCTTTGAAACTGTATATTCTCCCCATGTCCTAGAAGATGGGAGGGGGTCCGCAGTACCCAAAGAAAAAGCCCATAAAACAACTTTGGTTAATTGTCTACCTCTGATCACTATCTGTTTTACAAGGGAGTCCTTATTGCTTACAAAAAGAGCTCATAAATAACTTTGGGTAGCTGCCCCCTGTCAGATACCTGTTTTGCAACAAGATGAACAACTTGAATTCTAGAGCAAGATAAGGATTCAGGCTAACAGACCCCCACACATACCTCCATTTGAGTAGTCACATCCCCCTGGGAAGCTGGCACCACCGTTACCCATCAATCAATATGTAACTTCTTCACCATCAATCAATATGTAACTTCTTCACCCCCATCCTGCCAGCTATAAAAGTCCTCAGAACAAGGACCTGATGCTCTTGCCACCCCTGCTCTTGTTGCCCTTACCTTGCCCTGCCCTGCCCTGCCTCGATCCTATGCCTTTCACCTCCACCTTGGCAAGGCCCTTTCTCTTCCATGAGAACGTATCACTAATAAACCTTGCTCACATGCTAATAGACTTGCTGATCTGTAATTCTTTACTGCGTCAGCAAGAAGAATTGAGTTTCTCCCATAACAATTTGGGAAGGACTGGCATATTTACGAATTTGAGCCTACTCACCAAGAACAGTTCATTTACCAACAAAGATATGAAGGCAATCAGAAATGGGTGTAATTTGTCTTTACATTTTATTTTGTTTTCTGATAAGTAGTCAATATAACACAATGGGAGTTGATTTAATGTAATGCTTATGA
The DNA here is from genome assembly GCA_004026545.1 of Mormoops blainvillei. Classification (NCBI taxonomy): domain Eukaryota; kingdom Metazoa; phylum Chordata; class Mammalia; order Chiroptera; family Mormoopidae; genus Mormoops; species Mormoops blainvillei. The sequence goes on from PVJD01001690.1 coordinate 154,450, forward strand.
ACACAGCCTCTGGACTTTGAGCCAGGCTTAGTTCAAACCTGAGCCCAATAATAGCTAGATGTGTAACTTTGGACAAACTGCTTATTATCTCTCAGCCTCAGGTTCCCAATCCACAAAATGAGGATAATAACAGCACTTACCTAATATGATGTCTGTGAGAATTAAATGAATTTATATATGTAAAAATGCTTTGATTGATGTCTGTCATGTAATATACATTATATGAATTTTCATTATTATTTCCCTTCTTAGGGTAAACTAATCATTATACTTTGGGGAGATCAGGAAAAAGAGAGGGCTGTGTTTTGTTGGGGTTCTCCTGTTTTATTTTGCTGTATCATACACAATGTGATTCTTACTGCTTTTGCAAGTCTGTGTTGATTCCTCCAAGACAAAGAGCGATATGTAATGTAACAAAGTCCTAAATACCCTAAAATCTATGACATGCTAGAGATTGTGAAACCAGTTCTGCTAGCTCATTACTCATCTCTAAGTTATATAAGTGAAGTAAACAAAGTCACTAAAAGTCTGCAGTTGAGGAGGCTAACAAAGAGAATTTTATTTGGATAAATTGTTGGAGTGAAATTTTGGCTTCTCTTTACTCCAGGTCAAGTGGGAAGTACCAGGAGGATTGGAGTAAAACTGTTGCCAGGGTAAGTATAAAGAGGTGAAAATGCTCACTGAGGTCTCAACTTAAAGAGAGAGCTGCTTTGGGAATTGCCTGCATGTTTATCAACATCAAAAATGTTCATTGCTGTGACACTAGGCATGAACTCATCAAGAGAGCCAGCTTCGGGTCACCTTAAAGGTAGCCGATCTGAACTAACCACCTGAGGAGGCAGAGGGTCCCCAGTAGAGGATTGACTCAGGAAATCACAGAAACTGAGGTTGAAGTTAAAAGCAACCAAGCAAAGGAATCATGGCCTTCATCAGGGGAGCTGCACCCAGAAGTTCCTAGCAGGGAGGTCTCCAGGGAAACCCACAGAAATATCCTATAAGTGAGAGTCCTATAAGTAATTGGAACTGTTGCATATCTTCAGATATCTTTGTTCTCGTATCTTTAGAAAGTACAGAAAATAATCATTATCTCTGATAGAATTTGAGTGGTTAGGTACATTGGGAAGAGAGATGGTGTGTTATTCAGTATGTGTACTCCAAAATTATGTTTCTTATGTATTTACTACCTATTTATATAATAAAACAAAAATTACCAAAAAATATGTTCTCTGAATAGATAAAAGTAAAATTTGGGAAATTCTTAAACTATTAAGTAAATTATCAACTGCAATAACAAATAAGATTTGTGTGGTATTCTTAATGACTCACCAGGTATAATGACAAAGACAATATGATTGTAACTAGTCATTTCAAAAGCATAATTGAAGGTAACATCTGGGGTTGCACATTGGATACTTTCGGAATCTCTGGAATTAAACAGATATGATCATAGCTGTGATCATAGTTTGTTTGTCCAAAGGAAGATGACACTGTTAACAGAAATAAAACTGTGGCATTTTTTTTATTTTGTGCTTTTTTTATATTTCTTTAGTCTATTGATAGCCCAGTAGACCAGTTTATTATGAAAATCCAGGAGTGCATAAAGAATAAATTCGCCAACTTCTCTATGAGAGAAACATCTAATTACAGGAAGAAAACCGTTGCTTTTACATCTTCATAGCAGTCTCATGATGATCTGATCTGGAGTTGGTCAAGGACTGATTTAGAAATCTCCAACTGAGAGATTTTAAATGAAGCAGAAAAGTAGACCAGGTACAAGGGGAAAATAAAAATCAATAAATATAGCTGAACAAAATAGGACAAAATATATTAAATTAATTCCAAATGCAGAGTTGTGGACCTTAAATAATAGTTGATACAAAAAATCTTCAAATTTGAAATAATCTGTGCATGTTAAATTTGATAGAATTTATAAAATCCTTGGGCACCAATACTTTCTTTTGTCTGTAATAGGCAGCAGTCAGATATAGAATTTCTTCAGGTTATTTCTCATCATTTAGGAATCACTTAAACATTCTTCAAACTTTCCAGAATCTGGATTTTTAAAAAACCATCACTTCAAAGAGTCATACCTCATTCAAGATTAATAAAAACGTATTTGTCTAAATACATCGTCTTCCATAATGGAAATTCTGTTATAGAGCAGTTTGGCACAGATTCCCTTGAGAGATATTTCTTATGCATTAAGATCATTTTTTAAATTACGAATTGCAGAAATTTTCAAAAGTTTAAATGGTGGGAGACAAGATGAAAATGTATCAGCAAGAATAGAACAACAATATTTTTAAAACCAACATCAAAAAAGGCTCCAATTTGTTAACTTGATAATTTTCAGTGAGGAGTCTGCCCAGCCCAGTCTCTCTCACAAATGGGGTAGTGGCAACACTCTGCTCTAGAAAACATATGGCCTGCTCAGGGGCACTGGGATGATTTATTTTCAGAAAGACTCTTTTTTTTTTTTTTTTTTGGTTCCATACATTGTTGCTGATGTTTTATTTTTACCACTTTTATGTCAGGGAACTTTGCCTTTTTCAAGTGACTAAAGAACATGAAAGTCTTTTTTACTGAATCTTTTAAAGGACGCTCTAGATTCACCTAAGTAGACTTTTCAACCTAAGATGGAGATTAAACAAGTCAGATGAATTATTATGAAAACTAATATAAAACTATAGTAATTAAAGCAATGTTAGACAAAAGAAAAAAACAACTAGAACAGCAGTGAGTCCTGTGTGACCCACAGAAGTATGTTTTCCTGACTTACGAGAAGTGCGTCGGCACACTTGGGTGAGGAAAGGATGGTCTGAATAGTAAATTCCATTTGCACTATTGGATCCCTACAGGAGGAAACGAATCTTGATGCTTAAATGACACAAAAAACAATTCTAGATAGAATATAGACATAGAAGTGAGTGTAAAATAATAAACTTTAGAAAAATAACGTTAAAGGACATCTTAACCTTGGCATAGACAGAGATTTTCTAAACATGACAAAAAACTCTAAACATAAAAAAGATAAGTAATAAATTTGACTTTAATAAAATTAAGAACTTGTTTATCAAAAGATACCTTTAAGGTAGTGAAAAATCAAGGCACAAAGTGTGAAAAAATATTTTCATTATATATATCCAATGCAGGATTCATATTCATAATATATAAAAAATTATACAAAGCAGTAAGGGATAAACAACACAAACACAGAATGGAATAGGCACTTCAGGAAAGAAGCTCTCCATATGCACGGTCAACAGGCTTTCTGTAAAAGTGCCTAGAGAATTGAGTAGGGAAAGAATGGTCAGTTTAGTGGCAGTGCTAAAGCAAGTGAATATTTACGCAAAAAAGAACCCCAATTTTTATGTTGCATACATACGTTAAAAGGAAATTAATTAGAAATGGATACCAGACTTAAATGTAAACCAAAATTTTCTAGTAAAACATAGGAAAAAAATCTTCGTAATCTTGTAATAGGCAAAAAATGCCTTAGATAAAGCTCAAAAAGCATAAAAGATAAAATTCATAAAATGGACTTCATAAAAATTTAAAATTTCCGTTCTTCAAAAGTTACAAACATGAAAATACAAGCCACAAAATGACATAAAGTATTCACAAAACACATATGTGTATCTGAGATATTTAAATAACTATTATATGCCAAAGATAAGACCAAAAAACATCAAAAGAAGATAAATGGATGACAAACGAGCACATGTTCAACACTGGAACCTTTAGGGAAATGCAAATTAAATAAGATGCCAGTACAAATCTAGAGTACCAACAGGACTATACCCAGGTAAAATCGACATGTAAAACATTTGCCAGTATCGCTCCTAAAATATATACATTGACTAGATAGATAGGTTTGTACATCATAGACATGTATGAGGATTTTCATACTAGCACTTGTTTAATAGTCCAAATCTTCAAACAAACTAAAAGTCCATCAACAGTACTGTGGATAAATAAATGCTGTTATATTAATACCTGGAACATTCCACAGTAATATAAAGACATGCTGATACATTCAACAACATAGATTAATCTTAGAGGTAAAATATTGAGTAAAATGCCAAACACAAAAATATACAATTGTGTAATTACATTCATTTAAAGTTCAAAACAGACAAAAAGAATGTTTGAGGCTAAAAGTCAGAAGTGCAGTTAACTTTTGAAGTGGGATGTTAATTAGGAGTCTTCTGGGGTGCTAATAATGTTATTTATTTTGATGTGGTTGGTGTCTATGTGGGTGTGTTCAATTTATAAAAATGTATCAATCTGCACATTTATGATCTGTGCTATTTCTCATACATTATAATTCAATTTAAAAGATTATTTTTAAAATTATTAATTAGAAAAGTATAGTGTAGAAGTATAAATCATACACACTTTTGTTTCTTCCTCTCCTTATTGGAGGGTGATAACTTCAGGCTTTACATTAAATATCCATAGCTCTAAACAAAAGTACGTAATGTTGAGCTAAATTTCACCTGGAATTTAATTTATACTTAGAAATTTTACACACTATAGTATTTCTCTGTTTTATTTTTTAATTCTAGTAAAGAATAACCTAATGACTCTTTGAGTGCTCTAGTTTTTTTCCCCTCATGTCATTATGCCCTATGGTAAAAGATATTTTCAAAAGGTGTGTAACTTTTTAATTAATTACTTTGCTTGAATAAGTTTCAAATAATCTTGGGCTCTACATGGTCATTTTTTTAATAAACAAACATTGTTACTGAAAAACAGTCTCTTTATAAAGTAAGTTATTTTCTTAAACTATTATGCATATATGTATAACCAAATTTTTCTGACCATCTACTAATCTAACAAGTCAAATTTCAACCTCAGACTGGTTTGATTCTATGGCGAAAAAATAAAAGCTCCCAAAAGTCAAACTACTATTGAGATAGTTATTTGTAACTTGCTATGGTTTTCAAAATTGCCAAATAAAACAACCATAACCCAATTTATTGTAAATTAGGACACCTAAGTTCTAGTCTGGTCTTTATTACTGAGTAAACTTGGATGAGCCTTTAAGCCCTCTGTGTCACTTAACTCATCTGAAGAAAAAAATAGTACCAAATTTTATGATCTGTAAAGTATGCCTTAGCTTCAGTATGTGCTGATACAGATAGGCCAAGTTAGTTAAATAGCAACACTAATTTGAATGTAACTACACTAAGATAATTCTCATGTATGAAACACTCACTTTTATGATGAAAAGATAAATTGTCCCCCAAAAAAGTATCAAAGCAAGAAATCAAGACAGGTGTCATGCCAAACAGTAAAACTTTTTATAATTTATAAATTTTGAATCTGAAATATAGCTTGTTACTTTAGAAATGGGCTCTGGCCATGTGGGTCAGTTGGCTGGAGCGTCAACTTGTACGCCATAAATGTGGTGGGTTCGACTCCTGGTCAGGACACATAAAGAAGGCAACTGATCCTTCTTTATGAAGGAAACATAAAGAGAACTGATGTTTCTCTCTCACATAGATGTTTCTCTCTCTCTCTCTCTCTCTCTCTCTCTCTCTCTTCCCCCCCCCCCACCCCAACCCTTCCCCTCTCTCTAAAATCAATAAACATGTCCTTGGGTGAGGATTTTTTTTTAATGGGCATGAATATTTCATTTTTAAACTATAGCCAGCTACACACCTAAATACTCATCCTGAAATACTTGAAATCAAAGCTTAATTCGATGTAAATATTTTCAAATACAAATTAGGAAATTCTTTCTATTTTACTCCAATGCAGCACAAAATTATATTATATGAACTATAGCTATAAAATAAACATTAAGAAAGATGGGTACCAGGTGCAGGTGCTAAGTTTACAAGGAGTAGACTTGTGGTGGTTAATTTTATGTATAAACTTTACTGGCCTCAGGGTTGCCCAAAGAGCTAATGAAATATTACTTCTGGGTGTTTCTGTAAAGCTATTTCTGGAAGAATTAGCATCTGGATTGGTGAGCTGAGGAAAGCAGGTGGCCATCCCCAATGTATAGTCTGCAGTGCCCAACAGCCTACAGAAGAGTAAGAGTAAATTCTCTCTCTCTTTCTCTCTCTCTCTCTCTCTCTCTCTCTCTCTCTCTCTCTTTCTCTCTCTCTCTCTCTCCCTCCCTCTCTGTCTCAGCTGAGACATCTGTCTTCTTCTGATCTCTGATGTCTATTCCCAGTTTCTCAGTCCAGGACTCAGATCAGGATGTGCACCATCACCCTTCTGTCCCATTGGTTCTGTTTCTTTGGACAAGCCTGACTAATGCAGCCTTACATTCCACATTCTCTTCCTTTTTGTCTTAATGTCTTATATTACTTTACTATATTTTTAAAAAGATTTTATTTATTAATTTTTAGAGAGAGGGGAAGGGAGAAGCAAGGGAGAGAAACATCAATGTGCGGTTGCCTCTTGTGTGCCTTCTACTGGGGACCTGGCCTGAAACCCAGGCGTGTGCCCCGACTGGGAATTGAACCGGTGACCCTTTCCTTTGCAGCCTGGCACTCAGTCCACTGAGCCACACCAGCCAGGGCTTACTTTACTATATTAATATTACAGCTCTTATCATTTTATTATAGTTAACTGTATATGCCTCTCTCCCCAGTTAAACTGTTGAGTCCTCCAGGACTTAATATTGCTAATTTTTATCAGTACCACCTCAGTGTCAACCATTTGGAAGACTGGTTGTCTATGGAGAAGAAATTTAAAGTTTTATCACTTCCTAGTCTAGTAACTTCTAGCTCAGGCCTCTATTTGTGGTAACAATGGCATGTGATACTGTTCATGTTGAACAAGTTACTCACCTGTTCTTTTTCATTTCTATTCAATCTTCACAAAACTACAAAAACTGTACTTATTTTAAAACAAACAACTCATCTTCTATGACAGTGTCTGCCATTGTCTGCGTTTAGGTACTCCTCACAAATTTGGTATTGTCACAAATGCCTTACCTAACAGTACGCAGCAGCGCCTGAACCAGCAGCGGGAATCTGACTTTTATTTGAAGAAAACTGTTATTTTTAAAAAGTAAAAAAAAAAAAAAAACAGCATAGATACCAAAGAAAAATAGCAGAACAATTGGTCAGGGCATAAAAGTTACAGAATTTAAGACATGGAAGATAAATTGCATCCCACTTTCTCAGAGAAGAATACTGACCAGCAATTTCCTAAGGTGTTATAGCTAATTAGTTGCACAGGCAAGATGAGAACTCTAGCAACTGTCTCACTCACCCCAATAAGAAAGTTCTCCAAGTCTTTTCTTTCAAAAGTGTCAGCTCCAACGATCCCCGATTAGCTCTGTGAAAGGCTCCTGGAAGTCTTGCCATTCATAGGTAAGCAGTGACCCCGCTTTAAAATTCTTTCTGTAAGATGAACACCAGCTGAAATAGAGAGGTACCACCATTTGATTGAAGTCATCTTTTCCCAAATGATAGATGAAAAACATGAAATAAAATTATCTCTAAAAAACCAAAATTTAAATTTTAAGTTTCAATTCTAATGGAATCTCTTTCTCAAAGCATTAGCTAATCTTTCCAGTTGATAATCTGTCTCTTATCTCAAACTCCACCTCTCTTTAGGTTATTTTTATGCCACTTGTCATTATGATGGCAGTATTATAATAATTTGCGATACTTTCTTATCTAACCCACCTCCATCCCTAACCCTCATGTTTAACCTTTAAGGACAGGAATAATTATTATTCATCTTTTACTGTGCTGCATGCTACCTACTAGATGCTTAAAAGTTTCTTGCATGAATGGGTTGATGCATAAATAAATACTCTAGTTTAAATGTGATAAAACAAGGAAAGAGATAGAAATCAGCCACAATAGTAACACATCTTTTTAAATGATTAGACTCATAATAAAAACCATGCTTCCATCATATCTGTAAATTGTTATTTATCTTCTATAAAAGTGAAGGCAGTATGAAAAATTAAGACTTTATAGAGCTGGATAGTGGACAAAAGGGTTTTATAATGTTATTCTTTCCATTCCTCTGTATATTTTAAATATTTTACAACTTAGAGCTTCATGGGTCATAAGACAATGCTAATACAGTCACATCTCAGTTCTCAAATGTCTCCCACTTCAAACAATTTGTTTCTCGACCAAGTTGTTCATGAAATAAGTCTCAGTTGTTGAACAGCACTTTGGTTCTCGACCTGACAATCCTTTCCTGCTGATACCTGTATGATTAGCCTTGTGTATGATTCAGGTTTCAAACAAATCGCTTCTTGAACAGCCTTCTGGAATGAATTATGTTCAAGAACCGAAGTCCCTCTCTACTTTAATGTAAGCACAATAACAAATTACCGAGATTTATGGTACTTGTCTACATAACTATTTTTAAAACAATGTAGAAATATGCCACTAATCAGAGATAATATATGACATAAATTACATAGAACACAGTCAAGAACCAACATAAAATGAACACCTTCAAAGCAAATACAATAGATTTTAGAGATTTTATGAAACAAAAAGTACAGGTTTACATGATCACAAAAAACACTTTCTTAACATATCATCCTACTAAGTGTAGCTACTTAACTCTCCTAGCTCTCTAAGTGTCAAAGGATCAAAGGTGAAAAATGGACACAGTAAAAAAGCTGAAGAATTATAAAATGTATAGTCATCAATGGGTATTTGATAGAATGTGTCATTTAGGAAGACTTACTTTGGGATAAAATGGTGACACTCTGTTCTTGGGGGTGGTAGGGGGGATGGAGAGTGGGAAGGGGTGAGGAGTGTGGCAGTCAACTCCATTCAATACAATCTTTAAGAATTCAGAAACAGAGTAATATTTCAAAAGGAATTGTAATATTTTTATAATAATTAAAGTTTTAAAGTTTGAGAGAAGTGATTAAGGTCCAACTGGGATATTTTATATCTTGGTCATTCAACTGATGTCAGTTTTACTGAAAAAAAAAAAAATTGAACTCTGACTGTATGCCAGAAATTGCTTATGAGGTACAACTATGATGGAGAATTTTAATAAATTCTAAAAGATATCATATAAAAACCCTTGATGAAGCCTATTTTTGTGAAATTATCTTAACATGGGGCATTACTCAAATATACAAGTTAACTGAGATATGAAATAAAAACCTCATTGACTGTATTTAAAAGAAGGGAAAAGCCTAGAGAGCTATAAAGAGGCTGTTCTTCAAAAGCAGAAGCGTTGCAGCAAGTTTTCTGTAAGAATGGCATTCTGTTGAAAAGTAATATAACACCTGCACCAGGAAGGACCTGAAACAAAGATCCTGATATGAAAATCATAATATATACTCCCAGTATCAGTTTTTTTAATTAATAAGCATGATATCATCTGGCAAGAAGTATTTTCTACTCGTTAAAAAAAAGGGAGGAAAATCTTTGTTTCAAAACAAGGTCTGTAATAGCAAGCAGAATCGTGATGATTTTAAAAGTCATAGCTGTCATCCCTCCCTCTGTCTACGAGTCAGTCTGTTCCCATTTCCCCTATAGTTCAGTTTGTTTATTAGATTCCTCATAGGAGTGGATCATATGGTATTTGTCTTTCTCTGACTGTTTATTTCACTTAGCGTAATGTTCTCCAGGTCTATCCATAACATTGCAAAGGGTAAAATTTTCTTCTTTTTTTTTTTACGGCCGAGTAGTATTCCATTGTGCAAATGTCCCATAGTTGTTTTATCCACTCATCTACTGATGGACGCTTGGGTTGCTTCCACATCTTGGCGATGGTAAATACGCTGCAATGAACACAGCGGTGCTTATGGTTTTTCGAATTAGTGTTTCAGAACAGCTAAGGGTGGGGAAGGCAGGGTGTGGAGGGACTGAGCAAAAAGGGAAAAGGGCTCCCGGACATGGACAGCAGTGTGGTGATTGCGGGGTGGCGGGGAGGGGGGGAGTATAAGGGCACTAAATGGTAAGGGAAAAAATATAATAAAAATAAAACTAAATTAAAAAATTTTTTAAAAAGCCATAGAAAACAATACAGAAAATGGATACATATATTTTTTAGAGATTTAAGGGCCTTTGAGCTTTATGTGGTCCAGACCTCTTATTTTACATTTAAAAAAGTAAGATTTGCTGATGATTATTCAGTTTTAGATATAAGCCTGGAACCAAGAGCTTCTGACTGTCAATCTACTTTGATAAGGTGCCTTACAAAAATTAAAATAAAATAAATTAAATTAAAAACACTTTTCTTGCTTTAATGATATGATGTCTGTAAATTTTTATAGGTGATTATGAAAAAATCCAAATAACATTACTTGTATACCACCAGTTTGATGTACCCAAACTTAGAAAAAAAACTAAATTTCTTAGTCTAGAACTGTTTCTACAGGCCCAGTAAGCATTCAGGCAAGACAAAGCAATTTAGTATAATAATAGGAAGAAATTTCCACTAAATGCTTTATTATCCATTCAAAGGTACTAGAGAGCATTCCTGAAACCACAGAGCACCAGACAGCCACAGAACACTGAGCAATTATCCTCTTGTCTGGAATGCACTTTATTGACAGCCAAAGTGGGATTAAAATATGTGTAAAATATTCTTTCAATTTATAGAAATATCAAAATTTAAAAATTATTCGTATAATAAGATACAGGAGCAACTATAGACAAATTTGTTGCATTTCAAGCAATAAGTTTTAGAATATAATATTACATTTATACAAGGCTTTATTTTAAACGTAAAGCTCTATTCTAAATACATATAAATATTTAATACATTGTCATAAGTATAATTTATTTAAATCCTGAAATACCATGTTTTTCTTTGCAAATAATTAAATTTATGCTTTACATATATGCTTATTGTTTATAAAGAGACAGAAGAGAAGGTTTTAAATTTATATGCAGAAAGGCTAGATTTAAGGTCCACATTAGTTGTCCAAGTGCCATGAACTTTAGCAACTTAAATCTCTATAAAATCTGGTTTCTTGTTTTTCTCTTCTGCCAAAAGGAACTAATATCACCTTCATGGGCACTGTTAAGTTTAAATAAAATGTGTATACAAAAGTGTGTTGAAATATACACATTGAAATCCCTATGCTTTATTAATATACATTATTAGTTTATATTTATTATCTATATAAGAGGGGATTAACTTATGTGCCTCTTAAGACTGTTTCAATAAAACAGTCTTGTCTGGCACACATACAGGGGTAAGAGTCAAAAACTATTGTATTACCATATTGCTGAAAAACTACTGCCATATGTTTCCATAAAAAGAAATGATTATAATTACAGATGCAAAAAAGACAAAATAGTAAAATTTGAATATGACAGAACACTTGAAGTATATTTATTGTTACTTTTGTCTAAAAGGACTTGATTCATTCTTTATTTATTAAATATTGAATTTGTTCAAGTACTACATATTTGGCAGCTCAGAACCCAAGGGCTGGGCTTCTTGTGCATCTGTAAGGGAGGTAATTAGATATGAATCAATTCTAACTCTTTTACATTACTGGCAGAAATAGAAATAGGTTCAGTCACTTTGGAAAACTATCTGTATCTACCCACATTAAACGTATGCTTACTTATGACCCAGTAATTCCAGTCCTCGGTATATTACCAAGAGTAATGAGGGTACAATTTCACCAAGACAAATTTAAAAGTCTTCATAGAAACTATAAGAATAATAGCCCCAGATTAGAAACACACTAAATGTTCATCATAAGGATAAATAATTGGGGCTGTCAATGGAATACTATCTTACAATAAAAGAGCAAAATACTGATACATAAAAAAATGTAGATGAATGTCACTGACATGTTGAGCAAAAGAGTCAGTCACTGTAGCATCCATACTGTGTCATTCCATTTATAGGAAGTTAAAAATAAAAATTAGCAGAACTCTCTTTGGCGATTAAAGTCAAAAGTATTGCTCAAGTGGGGTGCTGATATGTAAGAAAACTCAGACATATGTCACCAACCTTGACACTGGGGAAGCAGACAGAAGCTGAAAGGGTTGCAGTGTTAGCGAAGGCTAGAGGGAGTGGAAAAAATGTATGAGAAACAGGATACAAATTCAATTAATGCACTAGTGAAACAATTAGCAAAACTCTGGCCTAAAATAACACAGGCCGCAGAAAATGGTTGCCTTGGTAGGGTATGAAAGAATTCACTGGGAAGGGTTGTGGAAAGGTTTTTAGAATGAAGAAATATTCTGTATGTTGATTAGAAATGTGATTACTTTGTACATTTGTTAAAACTGCACACTAATGGGTACTTTTTATTCGAGGTAAATTGAACCTCATTTTTTAAAAAATAAAAAAGATAAAAATCTATCAAAGAATATGGTTAAAATGTTTTTAAAAAATTTTAATACATAATACTGGTGTGTGTTACTTTTAAAGCTGTGTAAAATTCAAAGCACTTATGAATTTACCATATGTTTATGGTTTTCAAATAGTATAAACTCACAACAGCTGATTTAGTTTTAAAAAACAGATTTCGTTTTAAAAATCGCCCTGTAGTTTTCACTTATCTCAATGCTGTGTCATCAGTCTCCTTGAATCATCCATGTTTTTCTAGTTTCTAATGTCAGAATGCTAAGAAATCTTGAGTATGTATCTGCCACAAACATATGTGAATCATGCTAATAAAAAAACAATCACAAAAAATGTCTTAGTCAAAACGTGTTGCTCTGTATTTTAAGTTTCAGATATTAAGTTAGAACTATTGAGCTTTTTGCATAGAATGAAAAAGGCAGTTGCAGTCAAAAACATCCAAATAAAAAGCTTCAAGTGTCAGGGTATAATGAATTGACAGATAATTTTCTAGGTTAGTCAGAGAAGAGAAGATAATTAAAAAACACCACATTAGACTTGGAAACATATATGTTGATAAACACATTTGTGTGAGAACTGCTTTTCATGAAGATGGTGCAATTAGTCTTCATTAATATGTCCCATAAACTTAAATAGGCAGTCCTTTTCTGTGACCAAAACATACATCCCAGATGTAGGTAATAGAAGTGTTTTCTCTATATTTTTTAAAACAGACATTTTAGGAGCCTGAATAGTGTTCCTCCTACAGGTTATGGACTGAACTGTATCTTTCTACCCAGATTCATATGTTGAAGTCCTAACCTCCAGTACCTTGGAATGTGATTATATTTGCAGAGAGATAAATTAAAAGAATGTTTTCAGAGTGGGTCTTAACCCATACTGACCAGTCCTTATAAAAAATACAAACACAAACATGTCCATGCACAAAGGGAAGGCCACGTGAAAACACAGAAAGAGGGTAACCATCTGTAAGCCAAAGAGAGAGGCCTTAGTAGAAACCAACCCTGCCACCACTTGACCTCAGACTTCTAGCCTCCAGGATGGTGAGAAAATAAATTTCTGTTGTTTATGTCATCCAGTCTGTGGTACCAGCCTTAAAAACTTAATGGACAACCACATCACCAAAGAATACATTTGGAAGTAAATGACTGCCTCCTTTTATTTTTATTTTTGTAAATCTGCCTTTTTATAAATTGTGATTTGGGATTGCCCACTTCAATGTGAACAGAACATGCGATGGATGACTGACCCAGCAGATGACGTTCCACAGAGTGACGCTGAGAGTAAGTTCCCAGAGACATCCTCTTCCTGTAAGTGCACTCACGATTCCGCTCATCCAAATATTCTGCAGTTTTTTTGACTTTTCATGATGTACGTGGTACCAAAAAGACATTTCAAAACACATTTTAAAAACATTTAAACAAGTTTACTTACTCATAGGCTCTTTGATTTATTGTGCAATAAGAGAGCGTGAATTTTTAATTCTCATGTTAGTCGAACACCTTTTGAGTGTTTTCCCAGTGTCCCTAAGCAGGAGAGAGGCTCCATTATGAAGCTGGGTACCATCCTAACCCCAGCTGTGGGATGGGTGCAATTTTTTTCTGGAAGGAACACATGCGTGGAAGATGAAAGCACAAAACATCGCTGCTTCTATGATAGTAATTTAGTTTCCTAGGGTAAAGATTGAAACCCGCGTCTCCCATTAGTCTAGCACAATCACATAGTTTTCCCTTTCATCCATTTCTTTTAGGCTTTTCTTATATTTGTCACTTTCCAAAGAATATTTGAGTGATCTAACATTAACCACCCACACTGTACTTACCGCTATTATTAGCACAGCGGATGATATTTACAACTTAGTGAAGCTCCAAGAAGTATTATTACTGATTTTCTTTAAAATTGCCTCTAAGCCACTTGCAATTTCTTTCACTTTATATCCCAAGCAGAATTATTTTCAAGTGGCCTTTAAGTATCTTCTACCTTAAGTTTAAAAATGACTACAACTAATGATATGATGTAAATGGATCTTGAACTTTAAAGTGTTTTCTCTCAGTTCACATAAATTCAGAAAGATTAAAAGGCATATTGTGACCAGGAAATATAATAGTGGAATAAGGTCCTACTTTTTAGGTCCCCCAAACAACTACATAAGTATCTGAAGGAAATTAAGCAAAGGGCTGGTTTATAACCATTTTTAGTTACAAACAACTTGTTAGTTTTTGAATGAGTGAAATATATGTAAAAGTCCGTATATGGCCTCTATAGAAGTGAATTCAACTCTAGTATTAAAAACAGAAGTGTCCAGAATTGAGATAATTATTCTGGTCAATATATTACTTACAAATCAAACCTATAGTGTCAAGTTCTGAAAGACACTTTATTGTGTGAGGAAACACACATCATTGTGTTAAATAATAGAAACCAAACAAAATGTACCCAGAGGGGAATAACCGACCATGCCATATGTGGAAATGTTGAAAGAAAGGGGAAAGAGAATTACACTGTGTGATCAAAACGCTATTAAAAGACCTGCATGTAATTAGCAGAAGGCATACTGTGAAGTAAAATAAAACTTTTCAAGAGTCTACATTTGAGGATTCAATGAGGCCCCAATCACTAATCACCCAGAGTTATTTATGGATAGTTGAAAAACGCTGAGAGAGGGTTAGACTAGTGACAAGGTGCATAACTGTTATCACATCTCTGTGATTCTGGGATATAAAATCTCCGGTTACCCTAATATTTTGTTCTGGGTGTCTAACCACCAAATGCTCAAAATATAAAAGCTTAACTTTTCTTTACAACATTAAAACAGCTGTTCTCACATTTTTCCATTAAGGGCTTTAAAAACTGTAGTAACCAAGTGATTTTTTAGAAAGGCATCATTTTATTACCAACCCTTCCATTAGGAGCAAATAGAGTGTTGCTAAAGCAACTGGTTCTTAGTTTAAAAAAAAATAAATTGTCTCCTTCCAAAGGCAACGAATGTCTCCTCGTAAGCTTTAGAGAGCTAATATTTTTAAGTTTTTTAAAAAATTCAGTTTATTCTAACAGGATTTATAAAACAGACAATGGGAAATATTGAATTTTCCTATATCAATCCATTAGATATATTTCAGCACCTGTAAGTATGCATCAGACTGGAATCTCTTCCTTTTTTTTTTTTTTTTTTTGCAAACATGTAGATCTGGAGAGAGAAAATTAAAACAAAGCAGAATTCTAAAGAATTTGTCCTAAACTCTATTCCTCTTTTGTTTTGAAAAAACAAAGACTTTGTTAACAGTTTCTGATTTTCCATGTACCAATATTGTATTTTATTATTCTTCCCTCTATAGGAAGGTATATTTCACTGTGCTTATCACTTGGGAAGAATTCTACAGTCTTCCTGTGTCAATCTAGGTGTCTGGAGAAAAATATTAGAAAAAATTAGGGAAGCCTGTTCTCGTCTTGCCTTCCTCAAATAAACAATTTTTCTCTGAGATCTCTTCATTTGTTTAGACACATTGGACAGAAAACAAAAGTTGTTGAAGTAAATTTTCCTCTGTGATTAAAGCCTAGACTATGGGAAAGATGAAAAACTCAAAATAAAAATATTTAAATAAAATAATGTCACTTATCCTTAATCCATTTACTTCAATCATTAATATCTTTAAGTTACTTTTTAAAGATTTTAATTGTAGTTATTTTAATAAGCATGAATATATTACTAAATGGAGCAAGTTTTCCAATTCTATGTACCAAATTTCAAATATGTAGCTCAATAGAAGTCTCGATTTCATTAAATTTGAGGATTTTATAATATGAAATCTCAAGGTGGAAAAGAGCCACTTGAATATTATACGTTATGCATTTTAGAATGGAATGAGTGACTTACCTAATAGAAATCCCTTTAGATGTATGCTGATGACACCAAGACTGCCTGCCGAAAGTCACACAGCAACATGGATATAAGCTGCCTCTGAGTCTCTAACTTTGGAAGGTAGACACTCTGTGGCTTAACATTTAAGACAGACTAGAATCGATGGAATAGATTCAAGAATAGACTGGTTTCAAGAATATGATCAACTTATGGTCATTTTTATACATGATAATTGGTTTTTCAGTGACCAGCACTACCTCATTAATTCCCCATGACACCTTTTTCACACCTGGGAATGTCTGTGCTTCTCCTCCTGCCTTCCCTTTCCCACTTACAGAACCACCGCTGCAGCAGTAACTTTTCTAAAATGTTTTTCATGCCATTACCTGGAGGGTACAAAGTGAATCAGATTTCTTTATCATCCAAATCTATTCTTCATCTCCATGTATTTCTACTCCTCTCAATTGCACCCTAGCCAAAAAAGCCACTGGTTACTTTTAGACTTACACTTCATTCTTCTCAAGTGCCTTGTCCAAAATGCCTTTCCCAGTGTCTTTGTCTAAAGAATTATTTTTCCAAGTCTTTGGATAGCTTGAATAACTCTGCTCTTTTTCATTTTGGACCCTGAGCATAACAATGATTCATTTCTACTTTGCGTTCTCACTGCACTTTTAAAAAAATTTCTTATTGCTAACATTATTACAGATGTACCCCATTTTCCACTGTTTTGCCCTCCTCCACTCAATCCCTGCCCCCACCCCAGCATTGACCACATTATTGTCTGTGACCACGGGCCATGCATACATGTTGTGTAGCTAATCCCCTCAATCCCCATTCCTCCTGGACTTTGTCAGTTCCATATATTGGATCCATTTTGTTCATTAGTTTATTTTGTTCATTAGATTCCACATATTAGTGAAATCATATATTTGTCTGTCTCTGACTGGCTTACTTTGCTTAGCATAGTAATCTCCAGGTTTATTCACGCTGTCACAAAGCGTAAGAGTTTCTTATTTCTTACAATCATGTGGTATGCCATTATGTAAATGTACCATAGCTTTTTTACCCACTCATCTACTGATGGGCACTTGAGCTGTTTGCAGATCTTGGCTATTGTAAATAACAATGCTATGAACATAGTGGTGCGCATATTCTTTCTAACTGGTGTTGTGGGATTCTTAGTATATATACCCAGAGATGGGATCTCAGAGTCAAAAAGCAGTTTCATTTTCAATTGTTTTGAGGAAACTATACTGAGTTCCACAGTGACTGCACCAGCCTGCATTCCCACCAGCAATGCATTAGGGTTCCCTTTTCTCCACATCCTTGCCAGCACTTATTTGTTGATTTCTTGATAGTGGCCATTCTGGCAGGGAGAGGTGATAACTCATTGCAGTTTTAATATGCATCTCTCTGATGATTAGTGACATTGCGCATTTTTTGTACATCTATTGTCCATCTGTATATACTTTTAGAGAAGTGTCTATTCAGTTCATTTACCCATTTTTTAAATGGATCATTTTTCTTCCTGGTTTAAGTTATATAAGCTGTTTATATATTTTGGAGATTAACCCCTTATCAGATGTATCATTGGCCATTATATTCTCCCATATGGTGGGCTCCCTTTTCATTTTGGTGATGGTTTCTTTTACTGTGCAGAAGCTTTTTAGTTTGATATAGTCTCATTGGTTTATTGTTTGCTTTTTCTTTTGTTTCCCTTGCCCTAGGAGACATATCAGCAAAACTATTGCTCCAAGAGATGCCTGAGATTTTACTTCCTATCTTTCTTCTAGGATTTTTATGGTTTTATGACTTACATTTAAGTCTTTTATCCATTTTGGTTAATCTTGTGTATGGTGTAAGTTGGTGGCCTAGTTACTTTTCTTTTTTTTTTTTTTTTTGCATATACCTGTCCAATCTTCCTAACATCACATATTGAAACACTGTTTTTACTCCACTTTATGCTCTTGCTTCTGTTGTCACATATTAATTAACCATATAGGCATGGGTTGATTTCTGGGCTCTCTGTTCTGTTCAATTGATCTATATGCCTGTTTTTATGCCAGTACCATGCTGTTTTGATTACAATAGCTTTGTAGTACAATTTGATAAATGATATTATGATCCCTCCAATTTTGTTCTTCTTTCTCAAGATTGTTGAGGTTATTCAGGGTTTTTGTGGGTTTTTTTTTAGTTTCATATAAATTTTGGATTATTTGTTTTAGATCTGTGAAATATGCCAATGTATCTTAAAAAGAATTTTGTTTAATCTATAGGTTGCTTTGGGTAGTATGGACGTTTTAACGAGGTTAATTCTTCTAATCCATGAACACAGTACATGCTTCACATTATTTGTATCTTCTTCAATGTCTTATAGTTTTCCAAGTACATGTCATTTACCTCCTTTGTTAAGTTTATTCCTAGATACCTTATTTTCATGAATAGAAAGGTTTTTCTAATTATTTCTCTCTCTGAGAATTTATTATTGGTGTATAAAAATACCACCAGTTTTGGGATATTAATTTTGTATCCTGCTACTTTACCAAATTCTTTTATTAGATCTAATAGTTTTTTGGTGGAGTCTTTAGGGTTTTTCTCTGGGGTATTATGTCATCTGCGAATAATGAGAGTTTCACTTCTTACTTTCCAATTTATATTTTTTTTATTTCTTCTTCTTGTCTGAAATTCTGTGACTAGGACCTTCAGTACTATGTCAAATAAGAGTGGTAAAAAGAGATATCACTGTCTTGTTCTTGATCTTAAAGGGAAGATTTTTAGTTTTTGCCCATTGAATATGATATTGGCTATAGGTGTTTCATATATGGCATTTTTTATGTTGAAGTATGATCTCTCTATTGTCACTTTGCTGAGAGTTTTTAATAAATGGGTGCCAGATTTTATCAAATGCATTTCCTGCATCTATTGATATCATCATGTGATTTTTATCTTTCATTTTGTTTATGTGATATATCACAATTATTGATTTGCAGATATTTGTCCCAACCTTGCTTCCCTAGAATAAATCCCACATGGTCATGGTGTATGATCTTTTTACTGTATTGCTGAATCTGGTCTGCTAATATTTTGTTAAGGATTTTAGCATCTAGGTTTTTTCAGGGATACGGCTCTTTAATTTTTTTTGTAGTATCTTTATCTGGTTTTGGAATTAGGCTACTGTTGGTCTCATAAAAAGAGCTTGGGAGTCTTACCCATTCTTGAATTTTATGGAATAGTTTGAGGAAGACAGATTCTTCTTTGAATGTTTGATAAAATTTACCTGTGAAGCCATTTCATTCAGGACTTTTGTTTGCTGAAACTTTTTTGATTACCGATTCAATTTTATTAGTTGTTAATTGAGTTACTCAGGTTTTCTGATTCTTCCTGATTCACTTTTGGTAGGTGGTATGTTTCTAGGAATTTGTCCATTTCTCCCAGGTTGTCCAATATGTTGGTCTATGGCTGCACGTAGTATTTTCTTAACAATCCTCTGTACTTCTGTAATGTCATTTGTTACTTCTCCTCTTTTATTTATGATTTTATATATCTGGGTCCTCTCTTTTGTTTCTTTGATGAGCCTGTCTAAAGGTTTATCAATCTTGTTTATCTTTTTCAAAGAACCAACTCTTCATTGAACTTTTGCATTTTTCTTGGTCATTTATTTCCACTCTGCTTACTGTGGGCCTTTTTTATTTTTCTTTTTTCTAGTTTTTTTAGATGTTAAGGTAGATTGTTTGAGATTTTCCTTGCTTCTAGATGTAGTCCTTTAATGCTGTGAACTACCCGCTCAGACTGCTTTCTCTATATTCCATAGATTTTGGGTTGTTGTGTGTTTATTTTCATTTGTTTCAAGATAATTTTTGACTTCTTCCTTGATCTCAGTGTTAACTCATTCATTGTTTAATAACATACTATTTAGCTTCCATGTGTATGAATGTTTTTGAGCTTTTTTTATTGTAGATTTCTAGTTTCACACCGCTGTGATCCAAGATGATATGATTTCAATCTTTTTGAATTTGTTAAGACTTATTTTGAATCTCACCTTGACCAATGGGTTTCAGTTGGTTGGGTGTCATCCTGAAGAGGGAAGGGTTTCAGGTTCAATTCCCAGTCAGAGCACATGCCTGGGATATGGGTTTCATTCCCAATCTGGGCATGTAAGAGAGAGAACTGACTGATGTTTCTCTCCATCTCTTTTTCCCTCCCTTCCCCCTCTCTAAAAATAAATAAATAAAATCTTTATAAAATACTAAAAAAATTATTTTGTGCCCTAATATGTGGTCTATCTTAGGGAATGTTCATGTGCACTTGAGAAGAATGTATATTTTGCTGCTTTGGGAGGAAATGTTATATAAATATCAATTAAATCCAGCTGATCTAATGTGCATTTATGGTTGTTTACTTGTTGACTTTTGTCTGGAAGATCTATCCATTGTTGACAGTGCGGTGTAAAATCCCCTACTATGACTGTATTGCTGTTGATATTGCCCTTAAAGCTCACCAAGAGTTTTTTCTAATACATATCAGATGCTCCTATATTAGACATATATGTTTTCAAGTGTTATATCCTCTCATTGGATTGGTCTCTTTAGTATTACGTAGTGATCTTCTTTGTCTCTTGTTTTGGTTTTTGTTTTGAAGTTTATTTTTTCATATGTAAGTATTGCTACCTCAGCATTTTTTGTTTCTATTTGCATGAAATATTTTTCCATCACTTCACTTTCAGCCTTTGTAAATCTTCTATTCTAAAGTCTCTTATAGACTGCATATATAGGTCATGGTTTCTTTCCATTCAGCTATCTATATCTTTTGATTGGAGCATTTAACCTATTTATATTTAAGGTTATTATTGACAGGTACTTATTTATTGTCTTTTTTTTTTCTTTATACCTATGCTCCTGTCTCTATTTCTTCTTCTTAAAACAAAACATTTAACATTTCTTGCAATGTTGGTTTGGCGGTAATGAATTTCTTTAACTTTTTTTGTGTGTATCTGAGAAGTTCTTTATTTCATCTTCAATTTTAAATGATAGCCTTGCTGGATAGAGTAGTCAGTGCAGACCTTTGCTTTTTATTACTTTGAATACTTCCTGCCAATCCGTTGTTGCCTGAATCCCTTGTTACCAGTTTCTGCTGAGAAATCAGCTGACAGCGCTTTGGAAACTCCCTTGTAGATAACAAACTGTTTCTTTCTTGCTGCCTTAAGTATTCGCTCTTTGTCTTTAAAGTTTGCCATTTTAATTGTGATATGTTTAGGATTGGGTCTCTTTAGATTTGACTTGATAGGGCCTCTCTGTGTTCCCTGAACTTGTGTGACTTTTTCCTCTACCAGGTTAGGGCAGCTTTCTCTCATTATTTCATCAAACAGTTTTTCTATCCCATGCTCATTTTCTTCTCCTTCTTGTACCCCTATGATCATTGTTCCCTTAAATTATCCTCATTTTTTAAGTATTGTTTTCTGTTTTGTTCCTCTGGTTGGGTGTTTTTTTCTACTTTGCCTACCAAATTGCTGATTTGATCCTCTACTTCATCCAGCCTAATTTTAATTCCTCCTAGTATATTCTTCATTTCAGACATTGTTGTCTTCCTTTTGACTGGTTCTTATTCATGGTTCCTATGTCTTTTGTCATGCTGATATAGTTCTCACTAAGTTCCTTGTAGTTCCAATTAAGTTCCTCAAAGCTCTCAAAAAGTTCCTTATAACCATTATTTTGAACTCTTTGTCTGATAAATTGCTTGTCTTCATTTTATTTAGCTCTTTTTCTGGATATTCCTCCCTTTCTTTCATTTGGGATTTGTTTGTCTCTCAATTTTAGCTGTCTCTTTGTATTCATATGTATTAGATAGAGCTGCTGTGTCTTCCAATCTTTGTGGGGTAGTCTTATGTAGTAGGTGCCCCCGGTGGTGCAGCCTTCTTGAATCCTGAGCTGGATGCTGTAGGAATGTCCCTGTGTGGACTATGTGGGCCTTCCTGTTGTAGTCAGGTCTTGATTATTATTGGGCCATTTGTTGGTGGAATCTCCCCTCCGGCTGGCTGGCTAAGAGACTCAACCCTGACAGCATTGTGCCAGCTGTTGTACAGGTGCTGACAGAACAAAATAAAACAATGCAAAAAAAAAAAATTAAACAAAAACAAACAAAAAAAACCCAAAACAACAAAAGAAAAAAGAATAAGAAAAGAGAAAAGAAAAAAGGAATAATAAAAGAATATGAGAAGAAAAAAAGAAAGAAAAAATAAGGGGAGAGGAAAGAAGGGAGAGAAAAAATAAGAATGAAGGATGGAAGAGAAAAATGAAAAAAGCAAGAAAGAAAAAATAAGAAAAGGAAAAAAATACAGTAAGAAAAGGAAAGAAACTAAGACATATGAGAGAAAAACAAAAAGATAGAAAAAATAATAAAAATAAGAAAGAAAAATAAAGAAAATAAAGGAAGAGAAGAAAGCGGAATTTGTCTCAGCAGAGTTTGGTGTCCACCTGTTGGGATCTCCCTTTGGATCCTGCTCTGATGTTGTGTAAAGCGGCTGTAAACCAATGTCAGGCGCTGTCCACGTCTGGTCCTCAGCAACCTGTTTGAAGCTACAGGTGATCCACATGGTTTGTGGCTGCCTCCACCGAGCTTGGCTGTGCACAGGACAGGCTCACTGCACTTTTACATTCTCTAATAACATATTTTGTCATAGAATACTGCATCTTAATTTCAAGTAATGAGGTAATTATTTTGTAGTCTCTCACCTCCCTTCCCTAGCTCCACTCGTCCCCTCAACCCCAAAAGTATGATTCCCCAAAGCCTCTTTAGTCTCATGGCTTAGTTGAGTTCCTATTACATATTAGCTACTTGCTAATATAAATCTAAATTCATAATATACTTTGATAGTAATGTAAAGTAAATTCATAATTTATTTTGATACTAATAGGGACATAATGAGTGGTAGAATTTCCATATTCTTATTAAAACTAATAGTCATAAAATATTACACATGGAAAGTCCTGAGAGGTTATTTTATTCAATTTTTGTATTTCATAGAGGACCAGAAAATTTTGGCTGATTAATTTGACAAATATTTATTGCATATGTACTATGTGTCAAGGACTATTCTACATGCCAGAGATAAGTGATTTGCTTAAATGATATTTAAATTAATTGTGTTTGTACAGCTCATATTCTGGGAGGGAAACAGACTATAAACCAACAAAAACATAAACACTCAGGATGTGACTTATTAGTGATAATTGTCATGAATAAGATAAGCTAAATAATTATCTTAAGCTAACACCAGTTTTAAAGTTGAACTTGAGCTTTGGTCTCCTTCATCTCAGTCCAGTGTTATGTTAACTAAAATTTACATCCTGTCTCCAAATAAAGAACAGACTTTACATAGCTAAACTGAGATATTATTCGAGGTAGCAACTGAGCAACAGTCTGTACAGGTGAAGGTGAATGATAAGTTGCTGTAACAAAGACACCCCCAAAATACATGAATTTCTTAAGATAGAAATTTTTAATTTCTCATAAATTATCCCAAGACTAAGAATCCATGCTCTTGGGGAAGCTCTGCCTATATATCCTTTCATCTGCCTATATCAGAAACTTAGATGCCTTCATCTTATTACTCAGCCCAAAAAAGGTATGGCCTTGATTGACTGCCACATCTTTATTTCAACCTGCAGAAAGAGGAAAGTGAAAGATCACATGGTCAATATCTTAAGGCAAAGAACTGAAAATGGTCACAGTGCTTTTTGTTCACTTACCATTGGCTGACCCAGTCAAGCATACCTGGAAGCAAGGCAGCCTGGGAAATAGTCTCCATCTGCATCAGATGGCCACCTGCTTGTCAGAACTTATGACAGGTCACAGGGTAGTTCTAGCAGTTTGGAAGGCACTTACGATATGAGACAGAAGCAATTAGTCATTTCTGCCTCACCAGGACACTATTATTTACTTTTGCTTGGTCTTAGATAAGAAACCAGGAACACAGGTGAATAACGAGGTCAAAACCGTTATTACAAGGACAGAGTTATCAAAAGCAATGAGGTATTTGCTATAAAGAATCTGATGACACTATTTTGGTGAGGAGAGGCCCAGTTTCTACTGCCTGAAAAGCTCAATACTAAGTTTAAAGGATACCTTTGCTTAATTCCCCAAGAAAGATGGGAAAAGTGAAAAGAAAACATACATCCTAAATGGCATCTGTTTATAGATCTAAGTTGGTTTAATTGAGTAATAGAGCCCACTTTGATGTACCATAACTCTGATTTAAACTAGCTGTGCTATGCAACACTAACAGCTTATACAGACCCAGAATATTACTTGCAGTAACTGAAGTTGCTATTGTCTTGCTGTGAAGTCAGAAGGGAGGGCAGCTGCATAAAGCGGGTAATTTATCACTCCCTTAATAATTCAAATAAAGCTGCTGAATCACAGAGATGTAGAATGTAATTGTCTGTGAGCACTGGGGTTAATTGTTTCAATTTTCCCTGTCGATCAGAAGGAGATGCACTTGGTGCTTTTAGCAAACAGTTCTTAGTGTTAAGAAGTTTCTGACACAGCCTTTAACCATTGAGTCACATGTGAAAGACATTTAATTTAGGTCGCATCTCTTCAAATAGACACCGACATTGATAACATCTTATCTCTTTACTTTTCTTCCCATTGACTCCTCTAGTGAGCTCATTCTTATATGAAGGAAAAAAGTGGTTACGTCCTGTCTCTTCTAAAAGGGGAAAGATCATTATAAGGGTAACAGATCCAAAGATACTAGGGCAGAGGCTAGAAGCTTAAGGTGATTATGAACCACCTTAGCAAAGACAAAAAGCCCTCTCATCCTAGAAAACAATTGCAAAGCAGGGAATGCTTGGGGTTAAGAAAAATATTTACAGGCTACAAGGAAGGCATATAGCTAGCAAGCAGTTCTAATATTTTAGAATAGAGTTAATGGGGAAATTCAAGAGTTGGAAAATTTTAGCTTTAGGTAATAGCTAGTAAGCCTAGCAGTTAATGCATTTAAAAAATTATTGTTTTAGGGACTGAAGGTGCGGCCCACCCTGGCTCCAGGAGACCACAAGAGAGACCATAAGCAACCAAGATGATGTCTGAGCCATTGTGTTCCAGGGAGAGACATCCCCTCTGCCCAGGACACAGGACCCAGGATCCAGGACCCAGATAGAAAATCACCAGTCAGAAGGATGTTAAGGAAAGGATGTTAAGAAAATGCCAGACGACAGCTTTCATCTGATTAACCTCTTTCCTGAATTCTAAACCCCTTACCTACACTTTTTTCTCATAAAAAAAAAAAAATGCTGGCTTGAAAGGAAATGGAAGGTGGTCTGTTGGAGTACATACCCTGCCGTCTTCTCAGATCTTCAGCCACCTGAATAAAATGCCCACAAAGATTCAATCCCTGTCTCTTGGTTCTAGTAGCTTATTGGTTCTAGTAGTGAGACGCGGCACGAAGGCTGACTTTTCTGGTTTCAGATTCTGGGAACTCCTTTCCGGGACAGACTTTGGGACTCTGGTAAGTCTCGGTATTTGTTGGGGAGTCCCATTGGCTGCCTGGACTGGGGGGCCCCAGCCTGCAGATGTGGAGACTCCCTAGCAGCTGCCAAGTGGTTTCACTGGGGTACTCTCCTCCTCCAGCTCTTGGGACCTACTGTGGGCTTCAGTTTTGATTGAATCACTGTGCTTCTGGTTCAGGTTACAATCCCAGGGCCCAGCTTAGATCATCGAGAATTCTGGAGTGCAAAGGTGGGACTGCTCGTGGTCCCCTGGAGTCAGGGTGGGTTGTACAGTCGGTTCCTGAAACAGTAGCTTTTTACATGCTTTAATTACTCAGCTTATTAATTATAACTTAAACCTAAGAATTTTCTAATTCTTGAGTCCCTTAATCAATAAGGTTAAGCGACTTGCCCAAGTGTCATATAAAGTAACATAGCTGAAATATTCCAGAAACCTTTTCTTTTCATCCAGACAAAATTTATATAATCCCCAAGATTAATAAAACAATTTCCAGTGTTTCTTTGCTTTTTTGTTAATTAAAAACCTTTCGGTTTTAGTTGTTTTTAGCTTTATTCAGTGAAATAGTATAGCTAGAAAGGGATTATAACTTTGCCAGTAAAGATTATTCAGGAATTAAACCAACTATATCTTGAAAAAAATTTTTTTTCTTCACTTCAAAATTGTATTTTTGGAAATCAAAGTAAAAGCTACTCATTTCATATAACCAATAACCTATAATATGGACAGCAATTTTATGTAAACTAATATCTTTTAAAAGATTTTCTTTTTTCTTTTGTTTCCTATTATTTATCATCTCTTTCCACTCATTATATTGATTTTCTGTGGCTACATAATGATAAAATTAGGACAGAGTCATTGCCCTGGACATAATCAATCAGGAGGGTCTGGGGGGGCAGCAAGTGGTTTATGGAAGTTCTCCCACTCCATGTAATTGAGAGAGCCCCCCAGGAAGAAATCTATGCTTACAAGAAGCTCTGTGGTTACAACAGCCCCTCCCCTTAACTTCTTCTTCCCCTATAAGTTCCTCCTCCATCTTTATATGTTTCAGTGTGTACCTGTGTTTCAGCATGTCCGCACAAACAGAATTGTAATCTTTTCTTTTTCCCAAATAAATTCTTCTGGTGACAGAACACCTAGTCAATTCTGCCTTTCCATTTGACAATCACCACAAATTTAACAACTTAAATTAATGCCTGTGTATTATCTCATAATTGTGTACATCAGAAACCCAAGCACAGTGTAATTTAACTGTGTCTTCTGTGTGGAGCCTCACACCGCCAAAATCAAGGTGTCAGCAAGGCTGCATTCCTTGCTGAAGACTCCAGGCTCATTCGAATTGTTCTCTGGACTCAGTTCTTTGTGTTTGTATGACTGAACCCTTTTGTCCTTGCTGGCTGTCAGCCAGGGTTGGGGGTTGGGTGGCTGAGCAGTCTTTGCTCTTAGAATTTGTGCACATTCTCTCTCTTCCTTCCCATATGGCCCCACATCCAGCAATAGTAAGACGGCTTCCCCTTATGCTTCAAATTTCTCTGAATTCTGCCATATCTCTCTGGTTCCAGCCAAAGGAAATACGGCACTATGTAGTTCCTGCCTTTCTTTAGTGGGCTTCCTATTTAAATTTAGGAGACCTAGTTTTGCTTTATATTTTATCATGAGGAGTGAAGCTTTTCTCTCTTTTTAGTTTTTAATGAGTAATTATGAGAAAGCTTATAAAAGGCATGATAAAGTATTACCAAATGGTGGGCTGCTGTCATAATAATCTTCTGACATTCAACACTATACCATTATATTTATCTCACATTCCTCCTTTTTAAACAGTTTTTCACATATGTTCCAGAAATAACTAAGGCAAACATTCCTGAGCAGGGTAGATAAGCTAAAAATATCCTTCATCCTCTTCATTTTTCAAGAAGAGCCTGGAATGCTGTCTAGAATACCAATAAATGAAAATGTATTCACTTGAGAAAGTCATTGAAAATAGTAAGAAAAAAAATCATGAAACAAAACATTTTAATGGTTTCTTAGAATACAGAGTTTCTGTATCAAAATGTTAATTTCATAATAACCTGGTTAGTTTCTTCTTTGTTTTTTGGACTTTAGTTTTTGTTTCTGTCTGTGTATTACTATATCCTTAACTTGCAGCCAATAGTTTATTCTAGTCAAGAAAGAAAACATAAGTTCCTCTCTTAGTTTGCTTACGCAGACAGACAGAACCGCAAGGTCAATATTATTTCTTTTGCTTACACCTGCTATCCAATTCATCCTTTTGCCTCTAAAAAAATATATATATATTCCGAATCCCACGGTTTTCAGACCCTCAGTGCACAATCTTAGTTCATGTCAGCCTCAACCCCTATGGCAACTATTTCAATTACCTTCTGATTGCTTTGCTGGCTTTCACTCTTGGTTGCCTAAATGCACTCCACCCTGTAGTCAGAAAGATCTTTTGAAACTGTAAATCAGTCAGGTCACTTTCTTGTTTAAAACCTGCTACTGACTTTCCATCGCAAAATCAATAAATTCCAAATGTCTTAACTATGGTTTCTAACATCCACTGTGATACATTTATGCCAATTTGTCACCACATACCTTTCACAACACCCTCGTCTTCCACAGAGCTCCGCTTCAGGTAACAGGTCTGCTTATTAGCAACCTACTTTGCCTTCACCGTTCTTTCTCCTTGAAATCCTCAATCCAAATGTCACTGTACCGTCTTAGACCCTTTCTACGTCTGTACCCAATTGTATGTTTTTCATAATATAAATTACTTTACATTGTTCTGTATTAGTTTCTATGTTTATTGATGGTTTCCCTGTATCCAGTGTCTTCACATCCACTAATACGTAAACTCCTTAAAGACAGAGAAACTATCTGTCATGCTTATTACTTTCTCCCAAGCACCTGTAACATTCCTTGCCCACAACAAATATTTACGGCCTAGCACATAGAGAATTTTTATATCATTAGGATAACTCCTTTTAGAGATTGGAATTAGTAAAAGATAGCTAATTAATTAAATGTTGAGTAGATACTAGGTACTAGGCTAAATAATTTATATGCATTACTTCATTAAAACATAGCAGAAATATTGAAGCACCTATAGATATTATTCCCATATTAAAGATGAAGAAACTAAGGTTTAGAAAGGTTGAATAATTTATTCAAGCTCACAGAACAAGTACATGGCAGAGACTGCATTGTATCCTCATTTCAAAATGCAGTATTCTTTTCAACCTCAGTCTACTGATTCATCCTAAAATTTCTAAGTTGAGCAGTATAAGACCACATTTTTTGTTACATGTAATAACCAAGTTTGTAATAAAGCATGACTCATGATTTAATGTTCAATATTTCAATGTTTTCATTTTACTAATTTTTTTATGATTTCTTATTTATTCTAGGTAATGTAGTTGATTTTCAATAACAAACTATGGTCAACTCACCTAGAAGTTATGTTCAATATCTTAGCCTCCCAAGGTTTCCCACTCTCAGCAAAAATACATCCACTTGTATGGAAAGTCTTCTAAATTATGCTAAGTGATGCTTTCCTAAGGCTAAATCCAACACTACTATAACAACTTTTCACAAAAAAAGAAGGTAGAGAAATATGAGGGGAAAGTAAAAGGGTGAGGTATTCTTATGCTTCAAAGTTAATGGTAATCTTAATACTAATTTTATTTAAAAAGCCAGAAGAAAAATTAATAAATGGGAAATAAAGTAAACAGCAACTGAACTTTGAAAGTGTGTGAGAGGAAAAATTTCTCCTTTTCCCCTTTTGTTTTTTCTGATTGGTTGATTAATTACCATAACATAAAACGTATTAGCAGAAGAAAATAACCAAATGTAATAACATGTGTATATAGGGGGTTCCTTTAGAATATGGGGTCCTGAAGACAAATCAGGCAGTTAAAGCCCATATGTCATTTTGGGCTAAAAACAAAGAAGGGTAGTGGCTGGGGACTTTGAAAAGGAGGCAGGCAATTCGCGTGGAGATAAAAAAAGCCAGTGTTTAGGACACAAATGTTTGCTGGGCCAGCTTTAACAGTGGGACACAGAGAGGACTTTTGATCAAACAGGCCTTGCTAGGTCCCTCCTTGCCCATCACACCTAGTTTATATTAAACCATAGTTATCTATGATGTTGACCTTTCACGTGTTAGGTGACCTTCAGGTCCTTGACTCACCCAGGAAAGATTTCAAGGATAAATCAGAGTGAGAATAAAGCAAGCCCTATTCAGGTAGAAAAAAAGAAGGAGGGCTGCTGTGGAAGAAGTGGAAAGGACGCGTCCAAGTGGAGTCGCACATGTGGTCTGTCAATGCTTGGAATTTCATGGGTTTCCAGGGGTAGGGGTGTTGTCGCCAAGCTTTGTGCTGCCAAGTTCTGACTCTGCCTTCTGGTTGGCAGGAAGCCTTGTTGAAATTTCCACAACTACTGCAGAGGTTTCCTGCCTTAAACGGTTGGTTTCCCTTCAGTCAATTCCCGGGGCTCTGGCAAGGGGACATCGGCTCCTCTTCCTCACTGTGCTTATCAGATTTTTCCCGAACTGCTTGCTCTCCTGCCTCGGTTAGCTCACCTCCAGGAGCAGGGTCTCTCTTTGAATTCTTTTAGGTTGTAAGGGGGATGTTCAAACTTTCTTCCTGAGTCTTCTGATTCTTTAAAATAGTGAGCTTAAAATAATCAATATTCCATAGAGGCATATTTTGGGGCGACAAACTTTGCTTCCCTTTGAAAGCAATTCTGGGAAAGAAAAAGAAGAGGCAACAGCTCTTCTAGTTTATTTACTCATAGATCTGCAACAGAAGAGAAATCTGTAATATTCTCCTCTCTGTCCCCTGAGTTAGTAAAACACACCCCCCCATGAGAGAGCCACTACTGTAGGTCGGGATCCAAGTCAGAGCATCATCACATTGTGTGGTTTGTGTCCTCACAAGGCGTTGAAAGTTTTTTTTATCCTGCATTTTAACGATGGAATTGTGCATATTTCATGGTCACGGCACTGCTTACTGTGAGTGAGTCACCAGGAGCTGGCTGCCAAATGCAACTCAAGACTATGATAGTAGTATAATTTTTTATTTAATCTTGATATGAAGGATACTATAAAACTAGCACACAAAAATGAGAGAAATCTGCTCTAGAACTGTCATTTCTCAAGGGATGATAGGACAAGGGTTATTAAAAAACTCAACCAAGATAAACAAGAATCATTTAGAAAGTCTTACTGAGAGGATCTCAAAGAAAAAAAAGGAGAGGGGGGAAGGAATGGAATTTTTAAAATATTCCGAAAGTAATAACATAGATGGGACAAGGGTAAAATTGGGAATGACGTGGTGGGTAGTGTTGGATTGTGACTCCATGTTAAATTCCAGAGCATAAGTATGGGAGTGGAGTTGTCTTTTCCTAATAATAATTAGAGAAGTGAACAATGTATATATTAAATATAATTCTATGTATGCTTGATGTAAATGCTTAATGAAATTATTAGGCTGCTATGGCCAATCTAAATTAGAAAGAAGTGAAATTGTGTAAAATTTAAAGTGTCAGAACTGACATAACTTAAAAATCACTTCCTGTAATTCTAATGGTAACTCACATTCTCACACTCTTGGAGAGGCAAGAAAAATCAAAGGTCGAACTAGAACAGTAAAGCACCACTACCTGCATCTATTGGGCCCCAGGACCTGGGACATCAGAAGCTGATATGACTGTGCAACATGATTTAATCACCCAATCAGAATGAATCAAATTCCAAGACTAGAGCTAAAGCTCACCAATGAAGAGGACTCTTCGCTGACAAGCAACATTGCAGCATTATTGGAATAAGCTACCCTCAGTCAAATCTTTGGATGAGCAAAGTTCTTATCACTACGTTTTACAACACGGACATCTGTCCGATAAGAATGAGAAAGGGGGAAATTTCCCCATTCCTTCTCTGCTTCTTGTCACTAATTGAATAATTAAAATGAAATACATGAGAAAATCAAATTTAATTTTGTGCACATGGGAACTTCAAATACTTTAGAGAGGGATCTAACATATATAAAAGGTTCTGAGGCTGGTAAAATGGATATACGTGACACCCTGAGATAAGGAGTGGGAAAAAGAGCCTGGAACTTCAAAGGGGAAGAGGTCAGTCCACAGGATAAGAGGAAGAGCAGATGTTCAGTAATTAGATATTTGCCTTGCAATATAGATAGAGCATAAAAATTTATTAAAGGTGATAACTTTAATTCTGGGAAAGACCACCACCTTAGATTCTTTCAGGTAGTTATGGAAAGGGCAGAAGCCACTCTTGAGCCCACAGGGGCTTGATTACCTTCAACTCAAAATAATGAGCATGTCACGGTGCCACCCCTTGGGGTGACTTGTTCTGAATCCCTACAATTCCCTCCTCTAAGACTCTGCGGAAAGTTTCACACATTAAAAGCTGAGCTGGCGACTGTGGGGAGAGAAAATGTATTAGCAGCTGAGTGGCAAGGTATCTGAAAAGGGAGAGAGCAGCATAGGTTGGAATGAAAATGAAAAGACTCATAGATGGAGAGCAGGATGACAACTAGTTGGGGGTGTGCTTAGGAAGCGGAGGGATGGAGCAAAAAGGAAAAAGGACTCATGGACACGGACAGCAGGGTGGTGATTGCTGGGGGGAGGGGAGTATAAGGGGACTAAGTGGTAATGTGAAAAAATACAAAAAAGATTAAATTCAAAGAAAACAATGAACAAACGAAAAAATCAAAGCACATTTCCCCACACCACATCAAAATTTCCCAGTATCAGAAATATGTCAATCTAATAAAAAGTCTTAGCTTCATTTATCTGACAGAAAATATTAATCTTTCTTTTAACAAATTTAAGTTAGATACACATCTAACTTAACATTTAAGTTAGATACACATCTAACATTTAAGTTAGATTTACATCAATCAGGACCCCAAGTCCTGAAGAAGCAACATCTTCACCAATGATTACACGAGCTTCTGCTTGTGGAGTCGGTATTGTGTCCAGTGCACGTCGATCTCAGGACACCACAGATGGTTAGCATGGTTGTAAGACTAGAAAGCTTTTGGCAGCAATAGCCAGGTATCTCTGGAAATTTATAGAACTGTTTTTTTCATTTGGAAGAGAGGGATGGACAAAATTGATTCAAGGTATTTTAGGGTTAGCTTTTGAATGCTCTGAGATATCTCATGTCCTAATAGGTTGTACCCGCTGAAATTTATATCTGGAGGTTTTATGTCTTATTTAGCTCATGCTTTTAGGAGAGTTAGGGAGTCTGTAAGAGCTTCCTGCTTAGCCTGATAACAAAGTAAAAGATCACCTACATACTAAACAAGCATGGAGTCTTGAGTAGGCTGGAAAACCTAAACCTGCTTTAAAGATTTGGGAAAATATTGAAGGAGGCTCACAATGACCTGGGGCCATGTGAGTTTGTTTCATTTGTGTCCATTTACCATCCAGGCCTCAGTCGTGTCTCAGCTCCGGGTCCAGGAAAGCAGCAAAACCAAGAGGAGAGAAGCCATGGCTGACATCAGGACCAGATGCAATGACTAATGACACCTACCCTGGTGCCAACCAATCAGTTGAGGCCACGACCCTGAAAGGACACACCTGGAAAGCTGATGAATATTCTACTGAGATCTTCCCCTGAGACCTTCCCTAAAATCCCTGCCTCTGAAAGCTTTCCTCAAGCCCTCAGGAAAACCCCTCAAGGCAAAGGACTCAAGCACTCTCTTTCTCTCTAGAGCACACCCACCCTTGCTTATGCCACTCTCTCTCTGGAGCATACTCAAGCCTTTTTCTCTCTCCTTTTCCTAAGTGCATTTTCTTTGCCTTTCTTTCACTTAAGCTCTAAGGGCCTTCCTTTGCCTCTGTAACGTGTTTTCTGAGTCCACACAGACCAGCTGGCTCACTTCTACAACTCACTTATCGTACCCCTGTGACTTTCTAAATAAACGTTTGCTTATATTTGAGTTCCTTGGCTCTGACTTCTTTTGTTAGTCGAACTCAAGGACCAAGGTCTAACATCTGGTGCTGTTTGCCATTAATAATATGAGGGAGAAAATTTCTCACTAGAGCACATATTAAGAGGTACCCATGTTCTGGGGCTTTCAGATTTAATGCAGTGTGCCACTGAAAAGTTGTATAAAATGTTCACCAAAAGCTGTTGGGTGCTCTTCTTTCTGAGTGCATATTCAGTCTTTGATCGATTAACTTTAGGAGGAAAAGCCTCTAGAATCACTCCTATTAGATCTTGAAGATTAGCCTCTGGCAGAGCTATTTTCTGGTCATTTTCAGGAAAGCCTAAAGAGGGGCTGGCCACCTGTCTCCTCTGAGAGGGGGACTTCTCCCAGGGCTGTCTGACCTGTCTGACATTACAGTAGAACCATGGGCTGAGAGAACATCCTTTAGTAAACCAGTCAAAGTCTCCATGAGTGTACAACCACAGGACTAGCTCAAAACGGCCCATCTTGTTTAAAAAAATACTGAGTTGCTTTTCAGAGACGACAGACCAAAATGACCCGTTGTGCAGCTGGAGCATGCTGAGAGGAGACCTCTGACCTCCAGCTGCACCCAGAGCCAGAGCCTCACCCGCACGCAACACCAGTCAAAGGACCAAGGCGTAACCGGAACCTGAACACCAGAGCCTTTGAGAAGCCAGGAGCCTTCGTCCAGGAAGATCCACGGTTGATGCCCCTTTACCATAAATGGCCAAGTTCCAAGGTCCTCCAGTTAAAACCTGTGCCACCAGCACTTCCACATACCTGTTTCCCCAGCCCTTACAAACCTTTAACCTAGTACAGCAAGCAAGATAGATTTGATGTGATACCAAACCCAGGCCTGGCTGTCTGCCACTCAAAAAGCCCATAGTTGAGAGGCAAGTACTGGTGCAAGGAAAAATCGTTTATTCAAAAGCTGGCAGCATGTCAAGATGAAAGATTCTCATGGCAAAGACCATCTTAACTTCTCCGTGCAGGCACAGGTTTTTATGAGTGGGGAAGGGAAGGCAGAACAAAAAGAACTGAAGGAGGTTGCGGGCTCTCCTTGAGGGTGCTCTGCGGGAGTCTGCACCGTCAGCTCCGGCAACCATCTCAGAGCCATTCAAGCAATGGTCTGGTTTTGGCCAACTGAAGGAGAGCAAACCTCCTGAAGCTGAAATGCCCTGAAGGCTGGGGTCTACTTCCTTTGAGGTTAGTGCCCAGACTCCCTTAAGCAAACAGGCTGTTTATCTGATGTGAATTTACAAGCCATCGTTTACAGAAACAATGTTAAAAGAACGGTCCAGTGGGTTACAGAGGCACCATTAAGTTTCCCATCTTCTTAGTTGGTCTTTTCTCAATCAATAAACCTTTTTTTAATCCAAACTCTGACATTTGAGTTTTGGCCTTTGGAAGCATCAAACACACAGGCTTTACTTAGTAACAAGTGAGGTTACAAAGAGTCTCTGATCTTTCTAATCCCTCTCTAACTTTGGCAGAGTCTTCTGACAGTTGGGCTAAGGAGACTTTATCATCGAGAAGACCTGCTGCTATCCAGGGAACATGAATTCTCTAAGGTAGGGGTCCAGGATGATTCGGCAAGGGATGTCGAATTGTCAGGGTCTAATTACTCACCTCTGGAAAGTACGAAGAGTTATAAGAGACAGTAAGTGAGCCGTTGCTGCCCTTTCAGAGTTCTTCTGCTAAATTCACTTCCTGACCTTCAGTATTTATGCAAGTAATCCATACTCCCTGAGCCCGTAGATTGGGACAGAGCGCACTCCGTATATGTTGCGAAGAAAGAGAAGTCAAAATAGGCAGCTTATTGTTTAGGGTTTTGTTTTTTTTTTATCTTCCCCTGGGAAGGTGATGTTTTTAGGATCTGAGGGAACTGGCTGAGGGGCTGGCTGAGGAATTGAAGCTGGGTTTTGAAATGGGGGTGGGAAACTTAGACCAGGGTCCCAGAGATCCAAAAGATGTTCTAGATGGTCAAGGATAGGGTCAGAGATAAAGGGAATTTACATCTTATTTTGTTTTTAATATTTTTTCTAAGTTTGACTGTTTTTTTCATTTTATTAAGAGACCTGCCCCAGCTGGTGTGGCTCAATGGTTTGAGTGCCAGCCTGCGAACCAAAGGGTTGCTGGTTCGATTCCCAGCCAGGGCACATGCCTGGGTTGTAGGCCACGTCCCGAGTAGGGGGCTTTTGAGAGGCAACCACACTTTGATGTTTCTTTCCCTCTCTCCTTCCCTTCCCCTCTCTCTAAAAATAAATAGACACAATATTTTTTTTTAAAGAGAGAGATCCCCTAAAGCCTGCCATTATACCCTTTTTTTTTGTATTTTCCTTTTAATTTGATCCTTCCATAAATAGGAATAAGGCAGCTGCTTAAATGTGAACTGTCTAAAAATATTTTCAAATATAGAAGCTTTTCCAGTTGAAAAGATCTGTCACCTGGTCCCGACAAGTAGGAACTCCATTAATATACTTATTCCACAATAGTGACTCAATTCAATAAGCTATTTTACTGAAATTTCCAGGCTCAGAATAAACTTTTACCATAGGCACAAGAAACACCCTCCTCCCCTTTGAAACCCAGGCACCTTATCACATTTAATAGCTTAGCATATCATATATATCCCATTTTACCTTTTTGTCTCTGAATCTCCCATGTACATATTGTCTCTTACTCTCTTATGACTTTGGGGTTCACATGAGCACAAAATTAAATTTTATTTCTTGCTGTTAATGTCTTATGACATTTTAATTACTCAAACAGCCAAAAGAAACAGAGGAGAGAGGGAATAAATTTTCTCCTCCCCCACACTTTGCCAGCATTAGTTCTACATCGAAGCTTATCAGCAGTGTAGATGCTCGGGCTGCACCCTAAAAGTACTGAATCGCAATCTGCATTTTAACAAGACCCTCAGGTGATTCGTAAGCAAATTAAATAAGCCTCATTCTAAATTTCATGAGAAAAAATTTCTCACCTGTTCATTGCTTACATCTTAGATTCTAACACCCAGAGAGAACTCGGTGACATTTGCTAGAAGCATGAATGAATAAATTAACTGGTGGATTCTTTTCAACTTTTACTTTACTACTCTAAGAAGATATTAATTATTTCAACAACTTATTTTTATTTTTTATTATTATTTATTTTTCATTTACAGTTGCCATACAATATTATGCGTTTCAGGTGTACAGCATAATGATTAGACATTTATACAACTTATGAAGTAATTATCCCATAAATCTAGTATCCACCTGACACCATAGATAACTATTAAAGACATATTTTTGATGTTTTTCTTAGGATAAAACTGTAAATGGAGTCAAGGAGAGAGTTATCACTAAGGCCTGGGTAGTAATTACCTCTGAGCTGGTGGAAAGGAAGTGTAATTAGGGGAGAGGATGGAGAGATTTGAAGAAAATGGTTACGTGCTCATCTTTTACCCAGGGTGCTGAGCCAGTGCTCAAGTTATACCCTCGAGGGTGTGTATGGGCATCTTACACACTCATAAAACTGTATGCTCATTTTTTAAAAAGATTTTATTTCTTTATTTTCAGAGAGAGGGGAAGGGAGAGAGAAAGAGAGAAACATCAATGTGTGCTTGCCTCTTGCATGCCTCCCATTGGGAATCTGACCATCACTGAGGAATGTGCCCTGACTCAAAGGGAATCAAACCTGTGACTGTTTGGTTTGCAGGCCGATACTCAGTCCACTAACTCACACCAGCCAGGGCTGTATCCTAATTTCTAAATTTTAAAAAAAGAAGCTCTATCATAAACTTTCTGGAAACAAATGAAAATGAACACACAACTGTCCAAAACTTATGGGACACAGCAAAGGTAGTTCTGAGATGGAAGTTCATAGCAATA
Organism: Mormoops blainvillei; assembly: GCA_004026545.1. NCBI lineage: Eukaryota > Metazoa > Chordata > Mammalia > Chiroptera > Mormoopidae > Mormoops > Mormoops blainvillei. The sequence continues at coordinate 191,961 of PVJD01001690.1, forward strand.
CTGGCCTACTTAAAAAAGAGAGAAACATTTCAAATGAACAACCTAACCCTACATCTAAAAGATCTACAGGAAAAACAACAAACAAAGCCCAGAGGGAATAGAAAGAAGGAAATAGCCAAGATCAGAGCAGAATTAAACGACGTAGGGACTAAAAGAACAATTCAAAGGATCAATATATTGAGGGGCTGGTTCTTTGAAAAGATAAACAAAATCGACAAGCCTTTAAGCAGATTCATCAGGAAAAATAGAGATAGGATCCAAATAAATAAAATCAGAAATTAAAGGGAGAGTTTACAACTGATACCATAGAAATACAAAGGACTATAAGAAATTACTACAAACACCTATATGCCAAGAAATTTCAAGACCTGGTTGAAATGGACAAACTCCCAGAAACATATAATCTGAAACTGAATGAAAAAGAAGCAGAAAGCCTGAACAGACTGATAACAGCTGGTGAAATTGAAGCAGTAAGCAAAAAACTCCCAGGATACAAAAGTCCTGGACCAGATGGTTTCACAGGAGAATTCTAAAAATCATTTAAGGAAGAGTTAACCCATATCCTTCTCAGTCTATTCCCAAAAAAAGAAGAGAGAAGACTCCCAAACTCTTTTTATGAAGGCAGAATCACCCTAATCCCAAAACCAGATAAAGACAAAACAAAGAAAGAAAACTACAGGACAATAACGCTGATGAACATAGATGCTAAAATCCTCAACAAAATATTGGCAAACCACATCCAGTAACACATTAAAAAGATCATCCACCACAGTCAAGTGGGCTTCATCCTAGGGATACAAAGATGGTACAATATTCGCAAATCAATAAATATAATACATAACATTTAAAAAAAGGAAAGACAACAATCACGTGATCATATCAAAAGATGCGGAAAAAGCATGTGATAAAGTATAGCACATATTTATGATAAAAACACTCAGTGAAGTGGGAGTAGAGGGAGCATACTTCCACATAATAAAGGCCATTTACGAGAAACCTACAGCCAACATCATACTCAACAGGCAAAAACTAAAATCTTTCCCACTAAGATCAGGAACAAAACAAGGATGTCTGCTTTCACCACTTCTATTCAACATAGTATTGGAGGTCCTAGCCACAGTGACCAGACAAGAAAAAGAACTAAAAGGCATCCAAACAGGAAAGGTGGAAGTAAAACTCATTATCTGCAGATGATATGATAGTGTACACAGAAAACCCTATAGACTCCACCAAAAAACTACTCGACCTAATAAGTGAGTTTGGCAAAACAGTGGGATGCAAAGTCAATATTCAGAAATTGATGACATTTCTGTACTCCAACAATGAAATATCAGAATCAGAAATCAGGAAAAAAAAAACCATTCGCTATAGCAACAACAACAACAACAACAACAAAAATAAAGTACCTAGGAATAAACCTTACCAAGGAGGTTAAAGACCTGTACTCAGAAAACTGCACAACACTAAAGAAAGAAATTAAGGAAGATACAAATAAGTGGAAGCATATACCATGTTCGTGGATTAGAAGAATTAACATCATCAAAATGTCCTTACCACCCAAAGCAATTTATAGATTCAACACAATCCCTATTAAAATACCAATGACACATTTCATAGATACAGAACAAACATTTCAAAAATGTATATGGAACCATAAATGATGCTGAACAGCTGCAGCAATTTTGAGAAAGAAAAACAATGTAGGAGGGATCACAATACCTGACATCAAACTACATTACAAGGCCACTGTAATCAAAACGGCCTGGTGCTGGCATAAGAACAGACGCATAGATCAATGGAACAGAACAGAGAGCCCAGAAATAAACCCATGTATCTATGGTCAAGTAATATTTGACAAAGACAGCAGAAACATTAAATGGAGTAAAAATAGCCTCTTCAACAAATGGCGTTGGAAGAGCTGAACAGCTACCTGAACAAAAGTGAAACCCGACCACCAACTTACACCACACACAAAAATAAACTCAAGATTGATAAAAGAGTTAAATATAAGTCGTGACACCATAAAAGTCCTAGAGAGGAGAACATAGGCAGGAAAATCTCAGGTATTCCACACAGTAATATTTTCACCAATATGTCCCCTAGAGCAAGGGACATAAAGGAAAGAGTAAACAAATGGGACTTCACCAAAATAAGAAACTTTTGCACAGCTAAAGAAAACATCAGCAAAATGAAAAGGGAACCAACTGTATGAGAAAATATATTTGCCAGTGGTACTTCGGATGAGAGTGTGATCTCCAAAACATATAAAGAACTCACACAACTCCGCTCCAGAAGACAAACAATCCAATTAGAAAATGGGTAATTTTCTAAAGGAGCCCAAAGGAGCACACCACCAACATTGACCTGCCCAGCCAGGTTCCCTCAGGCTTTACCTCTAGGGTAACATAGGCCATGTGCCCCTCACCATTGGGGTGCTTCCGCCAGGACCCCAGGATCTCAAGTTTAGCTCCTGGGCCATTGCCAGGTCACCTCTTCTGTGACCTGGGCATGGGGTTCCAAATGGTCCTAGGGAGGTACCTCTGATCTCACTACACATCAAAGGAGAGGGGCACAGCCAGGAGACACCCACGTGGGTGGCAGAGGCTCACATCCCTAACATGACCCCTGCCAAGTTCAGATTAACTCTGTGGCAGCTCCAAGTCCTGCAGCCTGGCGGAACCCCTGCTTGAAAGGGTGCAGGGGGTCAGCACCTCTGGTTGCTTCCAATCCATCCTTGAATCCCAGGCATATTCATCTGAGGAATTCTCACTGTACTCATCAGGCCCGGGGCCCAGACGCCCAGCCTGCTTCCAGCCCAGCTCTTGGTGCTGCGCCTTTGAGTCTGAGAGCTTGAGGTAGAGGGAGCACCGTGTGGGCGCCCACTGAGTTCCTCTGCCTACTCTGCCAGCCCTCCCCCCATATCACCTGGACCAAGAAGATACTAATTCTTATTAAAAACTTTCAATTGTACCTATAGTTCAGGGTTACCAAAATGGATGCTCAGTACTTGAAATAAGCAATGTATTATGCTGGGTTTTCGGGTATTAATGATATATAATTTTTAAAAATATTAAATGTACCAAGAAACATATTTTAACTAACACTTTTATGTCCAATTATACGACAAATGTATTAAAATTTAGACAGCACGTAATATTTAAGTAATGGTATAAGATAACAACAAAAAGGAAGTCACTAAATACATGATAAATGGCAGTCACGTGCCGCATAAATTTTGGTCAATGATGGATTGCATATATGACAATGGTCCCATGAGATTATAAAGGAACTGAAAAATTCCTAGTGACATAATAGACATGGTAACATCTTAGTGCAAAGTTTGCAAAAATCTGCAAGGCTGTGATTGAAATAGCAAAATAACTTTTACCTGGCGGTGGATAAGAATGTCATTAGGAGTTCTTAGAGGTGGTTCCTGAGGAATTGACTAATGAAGAGTTATTAGAACTGGAACAGGAACACACAGCCGGAGAAAAGAAGAGAAAAGAAACTGCAGTAGGAAAAGAAGATGGAATCCTAAGGAAATTCACAGTGAAAGATTTAGCAGAAACTTATGCAGACCTCAGCAGGCTCTGTAAAAAGTTTGAAAACATGGACCTCAACTCAGGAATGTTCATGGTACATTATCTTCTTAAAAACAAATCTATGATTTAAAAAAACACAAACCAACCAAACAAACCATCATGGACATATTTCTGAAAACAGTGAGATCACGTCAAGCAGACTCGGGTGCTTCAGGAGGTATTCCAGAAAAAGGCATTGTTATCACAGGAGACGACAGCTCCATGTGTGTTAATGACCCCGAAGACCTTCCAGGGGGACAAGACATGGGAGTGGAAGACAGTGATACTGGCGATTCTAACCCTGTGTAGGCCTAGGCTAAGGAATGTGTTGTATCTTGTTTTTAAGTTTCTACGGCAAAGTGTAAAGGCTGTAGGAAGCTAAGGTTAATTTATTAGTGAAGAAAGAAAATATTTTTTATAAATGTCATGTAGCTTATAAGTGTACAGCGTTATAATGTCTACACATTTACTCACCACTCACTCACTGACTCATTCAGAGCACCCTTCAGTCCTGCAAGCTACGTTCAAGGTAGTGTCCTCTACCTGTGTGCCATTTTTTATCTTCTCTGCCGTATTTGTACTGCACCTCTCCTACATTTAGATATATTTAGACACATGAATATTTACTATTGTGTTAGGTGTGTGTTCAGAATGAGTCACCCTATGGTGTGACTCAGTGGTGTGCAGATTACTTGGAGCTAAAGGCTATTTTAACCTAAGGCTCAAGAGAAACATCTTTCTCTCCCTTTAACTACCTAGAAGAATTAAAGGCCTTGCCTGTAAGAGATTATTGGAGATGACTTTTTTTTTATCTATCTGTAGGACAGGGCAAACTACTAACTACTGAACATCTGTTCTTGTTATCATTCCGCAATATTTTTTAAAATCATTTTTATTGTTATTCTATTACAGTTGTCTCAGTCTTTCCCGCTTTGCACTCCTCCACCCATCCCCCCACCCCCCACCCCCTGCTCCCACAGTCAATCCCCGAACTGTTGTCCATGTCTGTGGGTCATTCATACATGTTCTTTGTCCAGTCCCTTCCCCTTCTTTCCACCATTATCCTCCTGCCCCCTCCCCTCTGGTCATTTTCAGTCTGTTCCATGTTTCCACTCCTGTGGTTCTATATTGTTCATTGGTTTATTTTATTCATTAGGTTCCACTTATAGATGAGATTACATGGTATTTGTCTTTCACCAACTGGCTTATTTCTTTTAAAGCTCCCAATGCACCTTACTTCACCTCTACCTCAGGACGTCATATGTACTTTGGTCCCCTTTCTATCCCTGAACCTCTCATGTATGTGGTGTCCCCATGAGCACAAGATTAAATTTGACTTTATCTTATGAATCTGCCTGCTGTTGATTTGATTATTTGACTAGCAAAAACCAAAACAAAACAAAATAAAAAAACGTGGAGAGTAAGGGAAATTTGGCCCCTTCCACACAGTTACAACTGCCTATAGTATTTAGTACAGTAACATGCTGTATAGGCTTGTAGCCTAGGCAGTAGGTTCTACCTTATAGCCAAGATACGTATTAGGCTATAAACCATGTAGGTTTCTGTAAGTACACTCTATGATTGACGTTCACACAATGATGATAGTTCATTTCAGTGTCCTGAGAGAATTACTGTAGTTAGTTAATAGCTTCATATCTTCAACTAGGGAACAACCATAGTTTGACAGAATCTGCTCATTAAGGAATAATTATAATAATTATTTAATATATTAAATTAAAGATAAAGATAAATGATGGTACAAGGAAAACAAATTCTGTTTCAGTTCTATAGAAGAAATTACTTATTCCTGCATAACCAGAATAACATTAAAAGTAACTAATGATTTATCATGTATTTAGTGGTACTTTCCAATAGAGAAACACAGAACCAAGATTCAGCTACTGGTGGTGATAATGATAATAGCTCATATTATGAGCACTTACTATGCAATAAGCACTGTTATGATCATTTTACATGTATTAACTCAGTCACTATTGAAGGGAATCCAAAATTTTGCACCCCCCCATCCAAAACTATGCCTTTAGGGATATTGGTTTTAAGCTAGTTATTAAGAAACAAAACACTCAGAAAGAACTTTTGACTCTCCCACTTTTCTGCCTAAGAGATTTAAGACAGAAAGGGCTGCTCCAGGAAGGCGACCTTAACATGCTCACCATATCCACCTTAGCATTAGATAGAAAGGTTCCAGGCCTCCCCCACTCTCTTCTCCCATTGTGTCTGGGTTGCCTACCAAAAATTTACCTGCCTCAAGTGTCCTGTTCTTCCTCAGCTACCTGTAAATTGGCTATTTCCTTCCATATTTCAGACTGCTACCCCTTCTCCTTTGTCCATAATGACATATAACCCTCAACTGACCAATGCGTTAGAAGTATCATGTTATGACATCCCTGGCAGGTACTTCTGTAATAAACTTTGTACATTTTCTCCGGTTAATCTGTCTTTAACTTGATTATTAGCCCAGCTAGAAGAATTCAAGAGGTAAAGGAAAAGTATTTTTTTAGCCCCCAAACTATCATCATCTTAGCATAAATCTTAGCATAAAATAGTTATTATTGGCAATTTACAAGTTTAAAAAACTGTCATGGAATAGTTTGTTAATGTGACCAAGCCCCCATAGCTAGTAAGCAGAAAGTGATACAATGTGACTAATTTCAGAGTTCATTCAAAATAATGAGGCTTTCCTGGTGAAGAGCTCCGACCTTTCCTCAGATTGGGGGTGTGGGAGGGAGGAAGGGAGATGAATAGATTGTGGTGACAGGCTGAAAAGTAAACAAAACAGCTTGGGCAAGTTCGAGGAACTAATAATCATGTGGTCATTTTTGCACCTCATGAGTAATAAAATAGGATCCAAAGCAAAATAAGTGTGATGCACATGGGTGAAAAGCTGGCTCTCACCCTCAGTACCTTGGGGTGAATCCTGGCTCATTCACCGACCATTTGTGGGATCTCAAACACCTGACCTCTTTGACCCTCTCATTCTTCAAATGTCTCATAAGGTGGGTATCAGAATGAAATGTATTCAATAAATTAAAACAATTTTATCAGAATTATATTAGTAGTCAGAAAACTTTAAGTTAACAGAATACAAAAGTATACCCAGTTTGATGGCTTCCGTGTGTCTCATCTCTGACAAAGGAGACTCAACCTAAGGAACTCAGAGCATTGTCCCTAACTAAATCATATCTGGTTAGGTCAAAGCTTTATAGTCAGTTTTCTGCATAGGTCCTCTCTTTCCTCATCTAAGGAACATTGCAATTGAGCTTCCTTTCTGTTACCTGAACCAATATTAGTAAAAAGCAATGCTTTTACAGAAGCCTAAATAACACTAAATATGTTCCCCCCTCTCTATACCAATCTCTGTGCAACATTTACATCTGGAGATACAGTAAGTGTGGGATAATTATAAGTTGTGCATGTGACGTCAGAAGTCTATAATTGTAACATTTTAAAGACAGCATTTTAAAAGCATTTTCCTATGGAGTTAGCGCAAGTTAAACAGACCTCCAGCCTGGTTCCACATAAATTATGGAGTTGGTCAGTCATGGAGATAAAATTACATTTAGTGTTCCCACTAGCATTATAAAAAGTAGAATGGAAAAGGGCATTTTCACACTGAATAACAGCTGTCCCAAATTCTTAATGTTGTTTTTTGAATTGAATCTAAGTGATGAGTTTTAAAATAAGCCCTTTCAGAAACCTGACAGAATTACTACAGTTAGTTAATAAGCTTCCTATTTTCTACTACGGAATGGGAGAATCTGGCTCATTAAGGATTCATTATATTTTCTGTGATCTACTTTAAATTCTAAACTCATGTCTGCATTTGGTTTAAAATTTTTTGACCTTCATTTAATAAACCTTCCATCTATACTGGCTTTGAAGTGAAACTGTCAGGTAGACAGCTAGTTAGATATTAGCAAGGAAAGAGGAAGCAAAGGGAACAAAACATCTGACTAAGCAGGTAAATAGCTTTGTGGGGTGACCACAGACATCCTGAGACTGGGGATGAGACTGGGGATGAGGGTGCAGGGCAGAGAGAAATTCCCAGTAGGGAGCACACAGACCCCCACACAAGTCACCCCGCAGTGACTTCCCCATGACTATTATAAACTAGTACTGGGTTCTGATCTCCCTTGTGGGCAAACCTACAGGAGTTAGGTAGAAGTCAAAATGGTGGACAGGGAACTGTAACCATTAAAAAGAAGGACATAACCCGGGGAAATCAAGGAAACAAATTAGATTGTTTGAAAAATAAACCCCCTTTTTTCCCAGCACAAGAGAATAAAAGGGGCATTACTCCAAAGGATCCGTGCAGTTGCTCTTGGACCCTGTCCACTCCCGGTTACTCCGAGAGTGTACTTTCGCTTTAATAAATCTAGCCACCGCCACTTGAACTCCTCTGTGTGTGTGTGTGTGTCCCTGAATTCTTTCTGCAACACCCAAAGAACCCTCTGTGTCTGGTGACAAAACATGTAGCATAGTCTGGCATTTCCTTTAATTTTCTCGTGAGACATAAATAGCTCCAACAAGAAACCATACACACACTGAAAATCTTTTTTAACAACGTTTCCATGTTTTTAAAAAATAAAATAAAAGATTATTTAATTATTTCTGGAGATACTGACATCGGCCCTTGACTTACAGTATTTAGATCAGTTTTCCTTATGATTGAAACAAATTACAAGATAATTATAGCTCAGCTTTTATCCACATTGCCAAGAGCCAGAAAAAGAATCAACTTTGAACCAAGAACTAAGTAGAATTATGCTGTCGTCTTCAGGTTGTCTCAAGAAAGGACTAATTTTGTACCATTTCTGTTTTCATTATATCATTTTATCAAAAGAAAATACATAAAACAGAAAATGTCCCCAAAGCATTATACATCTCTAACTCTTTCTCATAGAAAATAGCTGGTAAAATCCATTCATCTGTTTCAAGAATAAAAGAGAAGGAAAAAACAACTATTAGAAAAGCAATAGCAAATTTTCATCCAGTTTCTGAAAAATCTGCCCTTTGTTTTTGAAGTTTGTTTTTTTTTTTTTGCTTATTAGAACAAGGAGTCACCCACAAAATATTATTAAAACAGAGAAAAAAGAGAATATGGAAAGTATAAAAACAGTATAGTATATAAAAAATGTCTTAATGACTAACATAAATGTCAGTTCGTCTAATTCAAGAGATAATTGATCAGAATATTTTTCAATCAAAATCATTTGAAGCAGACAGTACATTCACTCATTCTCCTGGGAAAAAAATTTTAACATCAATGAATTTACTGTATGTATACATTTTATTTACCTATTCTCTTAATCTACCTTCAGAATTAAGATAATTTTTTTTTTCATACAAAGCATTAAGCATCAACAGCCTCTAAAATCAAGCAGGGAAAGTGCAGTTCTTCTAATGAAATAAAAGCTAAACTAACTAGGGGTTGAAAGGAACAATAAATTACAGACTTTGTGCTGCTTCCCCACTATCTAATCCCTAGGAAGCAAGTGCAAGTATATTCTGTCTCCTTCCCACACAAGTTTTCATAGTCTCAGAGAATTATCTTCACTTTATCAGGAAAAGAATTTTTTGTGTCACATAGCTTTTATCTCATATTATATCATGCATGGCCATTGATACAGTTGCAGAAATTATTTGGTCCACTTCACAAGTCCTTCAGAGTTATTATTAGAGTATGTTATTCTCTATTCCTCCCCTTTTTTTAATTCTGGAAAGACTATAATTGCATCTCTCTCTCTCTCTTTCTGTCTTTCAACTTCTGGGAATGGAGGGAAGAGGCAGAGGAGCAAAATAAATTCTCTTGTAATTATCCTTTATGAGACAATCTTAATTTACCAAGGCTCTGAAAGCCAACAAAATTGTTTACAGAGAAAGATGTTTTTCTACTCTCAACCTTAAACAGCTGGGTTAAAACATAGCACCCAGGTCTTCGTCATGCTTAATCTACCTAACATACTTAACAAACAGAAGTGAATCTATAACATTTCGCACTGGATCTCAGGTATCTGATTGTCTCATTTCCCACGCAATGCAGTAATCTCTCTACAACATTCCTGTCTGCAGATTACAAAAACATTTCTCATGACACAAAGAAGGTTAACATAATGGAGTAAGATTATATTGTCCTTTTCAAATATTCACACCTCCTCTTGACTTTGTATAAACTTTCCCTACCTACTGTCAGCCTTGGCCACAGAAATTGCTTTGACCAATAAAATGTGAGCAAATAACATATGCCACACCCTTCTTAACAGAAGCTTTAAATACAACTTCATGATTCAGTTCAGTTTCTTTAGCTTTTGTCATCTTCCATGAGAATAATTTAACCCAAACAGGACCTATTGCTTCAGCACATTTGAATGAGAAGTTATGTGGCGCTGACTGTAGTTCTCACATAAGGAGAACAAGAAATAAACGTTCATTCTTATAAACCATTGAGATTTCAGAGTTGCTTGTGACCACAGCAAAAACCATAGAACTGGTACACTGGACTTTTGCTATAAAAATAACAACAACAAATGCTGGGCCACAGGTTGTATTCTTAGCCTAGAAAAAAAGTGGCAACTATTATTCTGCAGTGCAATGTGACTCCTACGGCAATTTGGAAGGCAGGAAATGAACTTGTTAAACTTTGGACTTTGGGCAAAGAGATTTGAAACAATGGTACCAGCATGGTGTTTCCACAGCTGAGACACTCAGAAAAGAATCACCCTGTTTGTAAATAGGCACACACACACACAAAAATAACGAGCTTAGAAAATCCTAGAATAATAAAGTTTTTTAAAAAGGAACTGTTTCTCATTTACTATCAGAGAAAAATGTAAAATAAAGAAATGCTTGGCCCTGACTGGTGTGGTTCAGTCTGTTGGGCATTGTCCACCGGTTAAAGGTTGCAGGTTCAGTTCCAGGTCAGGACACGTTTCTGGGTCAGGGCACACGCCTGGATTCGGTCCCCAGTCGGGGTCTGTATGAGAGGCAACCAACTGATGTTTCTGTCTAACACAGATGTTTCTCTTCCTTTCTTTCTCCCTCCCTATCCCTCTTTCTAAAATAAAAATCTTTTAAAAAGTGAAATACTTGGCCTATTAAAGCTGATTAAAACTAATACTAAGTAAAATTTAGGCCCCAGAAAAAGATATTTTATCAAAATCTCTGATTACTTTAAGGTGGTACATGGAAAGGGGCTTAAGGCCTTGGTCCCACAGAAGTCAAAAGATAGAAGTTTGAGAAGTTCAAACTAAACCTAATCATGCCATTATAGTAAAGGTCATTCATTTTCTCTCTATAGATAGATAGATAGATAGATAGATAGATGTATATGCATCTATATATACATGTATATGTATATATATACATCTCTCTCTCTCTCTCTCTATATATATATATATATATACCTAGAGAGACAGAGAGAGATGTATATATATATATGGCATACAGAGCTGAAACTGGTTGCTAGATTTGTAAATGATCTTTGGCCACTCAGCCTCGAGAGACAGGAAGAAAGCTGGGAAAGTTGCTTATTCCTCCCAAAGAAAATCTATTTCCCAAAGTCCATAACCAGCTGTGACCAAGAAAAGAAATGCAAAAGAAGTCCTTTACTGAGTGGATCCAGGAGCTACAGACAACAATGAGCTAGGGAGTTATTCTCAGGGAGAAGAATCTGGCTTAATCAAAGAATATCTGCCATCATCAGGGTACGAAGCCCTTACATTATTTTTCCAGTGGCATTGTTGTTCTTTCCCATTCTGAATTTCTTGAAAGCTGTGTTGCAGTTTCTCTGTTTTGATCCATCATTGTTTGTTGATTGTATTTATTGGGTAGTAGACCCAGATAGCTTGTCTTCTTAGGAAACTTGGGGAGCCATATTTAGATCTGAAGTAGATTTCAAGGTCTTGGAGTTTTCATTTGTTTCTGTGTGTGTGTGTGAATGTGTAAGCAGGAGGGAACTGAATATGTGTAAATAAGAAGGTAAATTTTATTTACTTTTCTTTCACTCACCTGACTTTCAGACCTAACTAGGTGGCTTGCTTTTGCCAGTATATGCAGGAGGGCATGGTATATACCCAGTCAAGCAGCTTAAATGCAACCGTTTAACTCATCCTCTTGAATCTTTACCCTCTGCCATAAGACTAGCATGCTTTATAGAGAGGGAGGTCCTGCATTCTGGGCTCAGGAAATAGAAAACACATGGTGTAAAGCTGCACTGGACCGATAGCCTTTGTGTACCAACAGCAATGAAAAAATGTTTATTATTATAGTTCACTGCAATTTTAGAATTGTCACAGCAGCAAGTGACAATTAATGCATTCTGTAACCAACGGTTTAGAATAGTGTCTATTTAACAACAAAAACATTTCTAATTTAAAGCTTGATTTATAAATTTTATTTTTAAGTAATAATGATTTAAAAATAACTTTGAAAATTTTAGGAAAATATGTTAAAAATTCATAGACAGATTTAGGCTATCTGATTATAAAAATTTTATCAAAATTTATCAAATTTTATCAATTTGAAGAGTTTTCTTTTTTCAAAGTATGTTAAGTTTATTTTGCTTATTCCACCATACACTTTATTTGAATACAGAACTGCTATGTCTCATGTGTGAAATTTAGAGGAAAAAGGTAACATGAATTTTAGTAACATACCTGGAAGCAACTTCTAAATAAAACTTAGGTAAAGGTAATGACCCACAGAATCCCGTATCAGTAGCATAACAAAAATGAAGTTCAAGACAGGGTAGTAGAGTAAATCCTCAGGAATACTCAAGAAGTTGGCAACTCTGGTAATTGTATAAGTTGGTAGGAATCTCATCTTTAGAAGCATTAAATAATTAATAGCTCCCATCTAAAATGCAAGGTGCTGCATTCTTTGAAGCATTTCTTCAGGTGGGATTTATAACCTATTTTCCTATTTTTCAGACACTATTTACACTTTTTTCCTAAATACAATAAACTTATACACATAAATTTACTGGAATATTTTATCTCCAGGGATGTCTCCTTTATAAGGTCCTAAGGTCCTAAACAGCAGTGACAATACTTTAACAGTTATAATTTTAACATCTACCACTGAGCATCTGGTAAGTAACTTCATTTTAACTATAGTTTGTTTATAAACTGTTCTCACAGATCTTGGTACACATATTCTGTACTTTTTAATAGTAACTCTGTGGGGGGTAATAATATACTATTCTTGTTTTATAGAGAAGGTAACTAAAGATGAAGTTTCTGTATTTATTTGATCTGGCAAGATGGTACTGGAGTAGAGAAATATACCACATACCACCTCCCAGAACCATACTGGAAATAAAATTAAAGAGGAGAACAGTCACTCAAGTTAAACTGAAGGCTACCTGAAAAAGGGACTTTTGATCAAAGATGATAAAAAAAATTACCTCTAGACTGATAAGAAGGGCAGGGACATCTTAAATGGGTGGGCTCCTTACATACAGGCAGTGGCGGAGGCAATGTGGTGTCTGTGGTCCAGAACCAATGTTCTGGAAGGCCTACAACAAGGAGAGCATGTGAGAATGTTGAATGTGAATTGGCTGCAATCAAAAAAGACTGGTGACTGACAGTGTGAGAACTGGAAGCTGATCTGGGCATTCCAAAAACTACTGTGTCTCAGATTTTGTTACAGGATCTTGCTATGAAATGTGTCATAGCAAAATTCATTCCGTGGCTTTGTTACCAGAGCAGAAGGAACATCGTGCTGCAGTTGCAAATGGCCTGATTCAAACCACTACCAATGAACCAGATTTGGCTCCCTGTAACTTCTGACTTTTCCCAAAACTAAAATCACCTTTTAAAGTGAAGAGTTTTCAGACCATCAATGATATTCAGAAAAATGTGACAGGGCAACTGATGGTGATTCCAACAAAGGATGTTGCAAAGTATTTTGAACAGTGGAGGAGACACTGGGAGAACTGTGTGAGGTCGCAAGGTGCTTACTGGGAAGGGGACAGAGGAGTTATTGTCCTTGGTACAATGTTTCTTGTATCTTGTACCTTCTTCAATAAATGTCTCTATTTTTAATATTACATGACAATACTTTCTGGACAGACCCCGTTTATAATGAATTCTTGGAGCTGGAAAAAAACAAATTAGTTTTCATTCTTCCGAAATCATTGTTTCAAGTTTAGATGAGCTGGAAAAATGACAAGCAAAAATTTTAAGTTTAGAATAAAATGTATTCTGGAACAAAAATATGTATGATATCATAAATCTCATCTACTCTCAGAAAAACATACCCAAAAGAAGAAAACTGCTCAGTATAATTCCTGCAAGCTAATATGGCCACTGGTTTCTTTACTCTTGTTCACGGGATAAAATACACGAAAATGTTGGCATCACCGCATCTTTCCCTTTTAGAGGTGTTTCTGTCTTTTATTCTCCCTCTTTGGTTTCTCTAAGAAGATTTTCAGTTTAAAGTGTGTAAATAAGGTTTTTTAAAACGGAATAATTTAGCCCTGGCTGGCGTGGCTCAGTGGATTGAGCGCGTCAGACTGTGAAGCAAAGAGTCTCCAGTTTGATTCCCAGTCAGGGCACATGCCTTAGTTGCGGGCCGGGTCCCCAGTGAGGGGTGCATGGGAGACAGCTACTCATTGCTGTTTCTCTCCCTCTCTTTCTCACTCCCTTCCCCTCTCTCTAAAAATAAATAAATAAAATCTTCTAAAATAGGAATTATTTATATACATAAATTATTAACATAAATTTGTTATCAGCAAAAAATAACATATTAGTTGTCAGTTCTTCATTATAGCTCAAAATATGAGTAAACATTCACTTGGATTGTGAATGCATGTTTTATTATGCATTTTTCCTCTATAGATTCAAAAATTTACTTGTTCATTCCTAAAAGAAAGAAGGCATCAGTTTGAATAGCATTTATTAGAACTCTTTTAAGCTAAATGTAACTGTCTGTTTAGCACATTTTGAAATTAAAGAAAACATAAATAATTATATATACTATTCATTTTTCTAATATATATACATTACTATAACTTATTTAAATTGCCATTTAGCATTGCTTTTCAAATGAGACCTCTGAAGAACAAATTATTCTCAACTATTGAACTATTGCTTCCCAAATTTAATTTATAAAAATAAAAAATATTTCACACATGATGTAACAAATTATTCCATAAAAATTTCATGTTAATTCTATCATTATGGATTGTTTGAAAAATAAACATTTCGAAGTCATTTTGTGTAATGTAGCAATGATAAGGCAGGAATAAGTATTAAAACATACTTTATTGGTAAATATGATAAACAGAATGGATATCAAAGCTTTTCTACATTGTAAAAACTGCTATCCAGTTCTTAGTCTGGTGATTATTTGGCTTTGTAGAAAACAAAACAAAACATACAAAATCCCCAAACTATCACCTAAGAAATAGTATCCGTATAATAAAGTCTTCCGAACTAAATGTGAAGAACCTGGTTTCTACTCTTAATTTTAACCAGCTCTGTGATCTTAGGTTTCTGCATTTCAGTTCAGGTTATTTATAAAATAAGGGAGTGGCACTAGATGAGATCCACAGGCACATGTCTAAAATTAAATGATTTTTACTGTGTGGATAAGCAGTTTTTAAGAAGTTCTTTCCAAAATTGCTCTAATATAATTTCTTTATAACTTGCTAAAGCCAAGCAAGTGTTCAATAACTAAATAGCAGCAATATTAAGGAGAAAAAAAAAACTCAGACTGATACTTGAAAACTAGCAATGGGGTACAGTGGGATAGAGAAAGGTGGTCTATACATAATTAATCATTCACAATTTGAGAAGTCAATTTAAGGCAATACAACAGGTATTTAATGAGCTCTCACATGTACATGCATTGACAGTGCAAGCAATACAAAAGTATATAGTCTCTACCCTAAAAGGATGATGAAATCTACTTTTAACTTGTTTTATTTTTTATTTTTACAGCACATAATAAAATTTTAGAACTAGCATTCAAGAACAGTAGTAGAACTATAGGTGTTTTTTTTGTTTTTAAATGCCATGTTTTTAATGTTAGTGACACACATATGTAACTAAATTAAGTTGGAATATTTCAGATCTTCAAAATGAATGTTAGGGAAGTCAACATGTCATTTCATAATAACGGAATCCAGAACAGAGTATCTGAGTATCGCTATCCCAAAGATAAAGACAAAAGTTTTAAATGTTTATCCAGTAATTCAGTGTAAACCAATCCCTATTCTTTTTATATCTTAAAAGTAGATTTTTTTAACTGTAATTAGTGATTACACCTTGAACAGCATCTGTCTTAATAGTCTTCATTGGATCTATGTGATTTCCCTTATAGAAAGAAATCGTTAGTTTCTATTCCCTCATCCGAGATTTTAAAAATAGTCAAGCATTATCTATAAATACAGAAAGGCCTGCTTTAAGTAACAAATGAAAAATGTTACTCCAAATGATGCACGCACATCGACAGGAAGTGCGTGGGTAAACACCACACAAAAACGATGCTGGAGACTTTAGATACAGCTGATATTATAAAAAAGTGGTTTCCAAGGAACTAAGTTAATCAGACCTTTAGAGAGCCCTACAAAACTTTATTTTTAACAGGGGTCCCTATGATACATATACAAGAAAATTAAATTGCAAATCATGGAATTGAAAAAACTAATTATATAAACTTTTAATGGTTACCTAAATGCAATATGGTTTTTAAAGTGAAATCATGTGTATATAGTTGTATTTATAAAGGTGAGTACACAAATCAAAAGCTATACAACATTGACAGCAAATCCAAATATGAACGAAGATATTCCTCTGAATTCCATGTTTCATCAAGCATCAAAAACCACCAATCTTTTAGTTCTTTTTTTGTACATTATTCTTGAATCCATGGATTTTATTTTATTTTCTCTGTGACATTCTCCACAGATATATCGCAATGGAGTGCAGAGAATGGGTCCCCTGAAGGCAGGATGGGGGAAGGGAAGAGTGGATGGTAGAGAGTTTAAGATACATTGCATAACAAAAGGCATGTCAATAGCCATGCCTTCCTGAAGGGAAGAGGGCCCCCACCCAGGGCAAATTATGTATGTAACTGTGAGAACGTGCAGTGACTCATGCATTGGTGGGGGGAGCTCATACAGCACCTGCGCAAGAGGCAGGGGACACGTGACCACCCCAGATGATGCTGTGTCACTGGAAACTTCTGCCCTGACTAACGATGGTAGTAAAAAGAGGGTAAAAGATGCTGGGGAACTGACAAAAATGGCAGACACTAATGCACCATAGGAAGGTCTGGATATGAGATCACATAGGAAGTTCTGGACTGAGCACTTGCGTTAAGATGGGCTCAAGGTCAGGAAGGAGAGAGATCCACAAGGTTTGCAGTGAGAGAGAAGACCCCCTGGGAAGTCTGAAGGACATACAGAGAAGTCACTCGCTTGGGATATTTGCCTCCCCAGACTCCACCAGTTACCAGTGAAACACAGCACATGTTTTCTTGAACCACTACATGAAAGCTGAGAACAGTACACCCTAGATCCTGAAGGAAAGGGTTGCTGTGAGAAGATAGCAAGTCTCGGACCCACAAGTGCACTTTCCAGAGAGGACAGAGATCTGTTTTTATGACCAGTTGACAGACAGATAAGGAAATGGAGAACTTCTAGGCATGGTTTTGGCTTATAGCCTTTTGGGAAGCAAGGGAAGGTCTGGGTCTCGTGGGAAAGAAGGGCTCTGAGCAGGAGCACTTTCAGCCTCCTCCAGGTTGGAACCCTGTTAATAAAAACCTGTTTCCTTCAAAACTCATTGTTGGGGCATACATAAAGGCAGCAGAGGGCCAAGTACCAGTTTGCTCGGTAACAATATCATTGGCTGCTGCTTTGGGGGTTGGCCATCCTTCTGGTTTCCATTGTTATTCCCAGCGTAGTACTGAGAAACTCCTTGCCATGCACTTTGAAACAGATTCTTAACTCCTTTTAGAGAGACACACACAAGTGATTCTTTGAATTTATTCCAGCTTAATCTCTTAAATAATGATTCCAGTATGCTTATTACTTCAATATTAAATTTTGCACACCAGTGTTGCCACAGATCAAGATGTTCTTTCTTTCTGTGTTAAATATCTGCTTCTCATAGCACTGAGTTTTCAACACGCGACTTTGGGGTACAACGCTCCAATCTCAAATTCCATTTTCTTTTAGTAAAAAAATGATGCTGCAATCAAGTATTCTTATATTTCTGAAACAATTCTTTTTCTCCACTGGTAAATGAAATGAATTTACCAAGTCTGATCAGTGGTTTACATGTCTGATTTTAGCTTAATATTACAATTATTTTTTTCAGTTTTTACTTGTAAGAAAGGAAAGCAGGGTCACAAAATTTGTAGAGAAAACAAATATTTTTATGAAATTCTGCTTTTTAATATATTAAAATACCTTAATGTGAAATCAGTCTATTGAATTATCAAGTCATGCAAGACTGAGGTACTTATAGGATGGAGGCTAAAATTTAATCAGAGTTAAGTCAGGGATGACAGGCATTTAGTTTGGAAAACCTGAGGACTAAGTGTGTCAGTTGAGATAGAAGAAATGGGAACTTGGAGGCTGGTAACAACTTCATGTGGCTGTAATTGCTACTCAGTTGTAAAAGTCTGTCTTGTTTGGCTATGAGTAAAAAAGAAAATAAAAATCAAAGGCCAGGAGCTGGTCCCAGGATCAAACTTTTGACCTCATTTATTTTGAAACTAATCTGGACTAACCCAACTGAGAGCTTTTTCTGCATGCTTTCTATCAGGTCAAAACCAGGTATATTTTTGATGTTTGAAAGATAAATTTTTCAACATATACACTTATGACTTTTGATATAAATGGATACCCTACTGTCCATAGAATTAACATAAATTGTTTGCTTGCTTAGAAAATGTGGTTTACTAAGGGACTGAAAAAAATAACTTTGCTAATTACAGCTGGCTGAAAGCTGTTTTTATTGTCTGTGGTGGGATGACCTATAGTTAGGGCTATTCTAATGAGATGGTGAAACGGAATCTGAGCAGAAAGGGTTTATATGAATCATTGAAGAATTTGTAGGACAGAATTACAAATTAACTAGGATCATAGCATATGTAGTAAGTTTTTTTTTTTTAGATGAAGTATCTAAAATTCCTAAATTCAAGGACTTTCTATTAATACATAACAATTATTAATCTTTGCAATCAGAAAAGTCATATTTTAATGTAATAAGTTATAAAGCCAACTTCATTGATCATGCCTTTTATATGCCCTGAGATATCATACATTAATCAGTGGATGAGCATAAAATATGAAAATAGGAAAATTTTTTCTTCTACACAAGGAATAATGCATGCACCTGTCAAAGAGACTTATTATGAGCATAATAAACTGTGTTATCAAGCATACAACTGAACCACTGCAGTTATTCTAGCTTCAGTTTCAAAAGCGCCAAGAGCATACCAAATACCGAGGCAAGTTGGATAAATATCTTTCACATTAGATTCTATTTCAACACTTAATCAGAAAATGTTTTCTAAAAAGAAACTATACAGGTTTTCTCTAACACTTTCTTTTCTTATTGATTATGCTATTACAGGTGTCCAAATTTTTCCTCCTGTGTCACCCTCTATCTGGCAAACCCCACTTCCTCAGGCAATCCCGCCCACCTTGTTCATGTTCATGGGTTATGTGTATTAAGTTCTTTGGCTACTCCATTTTCTATACTGTACTTTATATCCCCTTGGTTATTCTATAACTACCTATTTGTACTTCTTAATCCTCTCACCTCTTCATCCATACCCCCACAGCCTTCTCCTATCTGACAATCATCCAAACACTCTCTGTATCCATGATTCTGTCTCTGTTCTTGTTTGCTTAGTTTGTTTTTTAGGTTCAATTGTTGACAGGCATGTATTTATGCCACTTTAATTACAGTTTTGATCTTTTTCTTAAGTAAGTCCCTTTAACATTTCATATAATAATGGTCTGGTGATGATGAACTCCTTTAGGTGTTTCTTGTCTGGGAAGCTCTTTATCTGTCCTTTGATTTTAACTGATAGTTTTGTTGAGTAGAGCAATCTTAGCTGTAGGTCCCTGCTTTTCATGACTTTGAATATGTCTTGCCAATCCTTTCTAGCCTGCAAAGTTTCTTTTAAGAAATCAGCTGACAGTATTATGGGAACTTCTTTGTAGGTAATTATTTGCTTTTCCCTTGCTGCTTTTAAAATTCTCTCTTTATCTTTAACCTTTGGTATTTTAATTATGATGTGTCTTAGAGTGGACCTCTTTGCATCCATCTTGTTTGGGACTCTCTGTGTTTCCTGGACTCGCATGTCTATTTCCTTCACCAAATTAGGGAAGTTTTCTGTCATTACTTTTTCAAATAGATTTCCAATTTCTTGCTCTTTCTCTTCTCCTTCTGGCACCCCTATGATGCAAATGTTGAATGTTCGAAGTCGTGCCTGAGGTTACTTATACTATTTTCTTTCTTTTGGATTTTTTCTTTTTGTTGTTCTGATTAGTCGTTTTTTGCTTCTTCATGTTCCAAAACATTGAATTGATTCTCAGCTTTATTCACTCTACTATTGTTTCACTGTAAATAATTCTTTATTTCAATTAGTGTATCCTTCATTTCTGACTGGATCTTTTTTATGCTGCTGAGGTCCTCACGAAGTTCCTTGAGCACCTTTATAACAAGTGTTTTGGAACTCTGCATCTGATAGATTGCTTATCTCCATTTTGTTTAGTTCTTTTTCTGGGCCTTGATCTGTTCTTCCATTTGGGCCATGTTTCTCTGTCTCTTCATTTTGGAAGCCTCCCTCTGTTTGATTCTCTGCATTAGGTAGAGCTGCTGTTATTCCCTGTCTTTGTATCATGGCCTAATATAGTAGGTGTCCTGTATGGTCCAGTGGCACAGCCTCCTCTATCACCCAAGCTGGGTACTTGAGGTGCATCCTTTGTGCGTGCTGAGTAAACCTTCCTCTTGTAGGTGAGACTTGGTTGCTGTTGGCAGGTCAATGGGAGGTATTTACCCAGGCTGGTCAGTTACAAATATTGGCTGTGACCACTGACCACCAACCTCTGCCTTCCATGGAGAATGAGCTGTGCAGAGGCAGGGTGGTGGTACTGTGATAGGGTCTGGAGCTGTCCACTGGGTGTGTAGGCCCTGGTGTTTCCCAGGTAGTAAGGGCCAAGCTCAGTCCCCACCTGTGTTTTACCCAGAACCACCCTATCTGAGCTATAGAGCAGTCTGAGATGGCTGTTACTGGTGCTGAGCTTGGAGATTCCCAGGTGAACCCAAGCTGTGAATCTAGACTGGATGCTGCTACTGCTGGGCCTGGGGCTTAATGAGGCCAGCTGTTGCTTTTTTGAGGGGATTTGGGAGGTCATGTAGGATGAGACAAGACCAGCCATTCATATGGAAAAACAGCTTGAATGAACCTGTAAGTTGGGTGGGATGGCATCTTTAGGGATCTCCTAGGGAAGTCAGTGCTAGTCAGGTTGAGGGAGTCTCAGATATGGCACCAGGTTGCTGGTTCTGTGGTTCTGTGTGGGAAAGGTTTAGAAAAGGGACAATGACCTCTGCTCGCCCTGATGTCAGACACTTCAGTCCCTCCAAATATGCTACTGGTGCCTTTCAAGCTGCTAAACTGGTACAGGAGCTCAGACGGAGTGAGTGTGAGTAGGTGAGTCCTTGTGTAGGTTCTTTAAGTAGAACTGCTTGGGGCAGAAGTTTCTTCCATTGACTCAATCACCACTGGTTTTGCAGCTAGAAGTTATGGGGACTTATCTTCCAAGCACTGGAATGCTGGATGGGGTACCTGGTGTGGGGCTGGGTCTACTTGCTCCCAAGATATCGCTCCCAAATTTTTATCCACCACACATGGATGTGGGACCAGCCCATTCTGTGTCTCCGCCCCTCCTACTAGTCTGTATGGATGCAGTTTCTTTAATTCTGTAGTTATCAGACTTCCATTTAGCTTGATTTCTGATGGTTCTGAGTGATAGTTGTTCTATATTTTAGCTGTAATTTTGATGTGGTTGTGCGAAGAGGTGAGCTAGATCTGCCTACACCACCATCTTGACTGAAAGTCTAACACTTTCTAAAGTGAATATATGTCATGTATAAAAATAGAATAGTGAAAGAAAATGATAGGTGAACCCATAGGTAAGCAGGAAAAAACTCTTGAAGTTTTAACCTCAAAAAATTAACAATTTATGTAACATCATAATGACCTACTCCAGGCTGAATGGAGTCTTAAAATACATTTCCCACATTTCCCACTGAAACTAAATACAAAGAAGTTATCAAGGGACAGCTTATGACCATCTTGCCTTTTCTTGTTTTCTGGTAATTTCACATATATTTATATTTCTATAATGACATGTTATTTTTATAAATTAAGCTTTATTTATTTTGTTTTTTTTATTGTTGTTCAAGTACAGTTGTCTCCATTTCCTTCCCACCACTCTCCACTGCCCCACCCACCCCCACCTCCTGCTCTCAATCCTAGCCCCCTTTGGCTTTGTCCATGGGTCCTTTATCCATGTTCCTTGATGACCCTTTCCCTTTTTGCCCTGTTACCCTCCTCACCCCTCCTCTCTGGTTACTGTCAGTTTGTTCTTTATTTCAGTGTCTCTGGTTATATTTTGCTATAAGTGGAAACTAATCAACAAAACAAGCATGCAAAATATAATTTTGGGGGTTTTTTTAATTTATTTTTTGGTTATTTTTACTCTTTATTGTAATTTTTTACATTACCTTTCAGTCCCCTTAATACCACCCGTAACAGTAACCACACTGTTGTCCATGTCCATGAGTCCTTTTTCTTTTTTGTTCAATCCCTCCACCTCCTAACCTCCCCTTGCCACTGGTTGTCATCTTGCTCTCCATCTATGAGTCTGTACCCATTTTCCTTGCAAGTTCAGTTCATTCATTAGATTACACATATGAGTGAAATCATATGATATTTGCCTTTCTCTGATAATTTCACTTAGCATAATATTCTCCAGGTTCAGCCATATTGTTGCAAAGGATATTTTCTTTTTTATGACCCAGTAGTAGTCCATTGTATAAATGTCCCATAGTTGTTTTATCCACTCATCTATTGATGGACACTTCGATAAAAACGATAGCATTCCCTTAAGATCAGGAACAACACAGGGATGTCTGCTCTCACCACTCTTTTTCAACATAGTACTGGAGGTCCTAGCCACAGCAATCAGACAAGAAGAAGAAATAAATTGCATCTGAATTGGAAAGGAAGTAGTAAAACTGTACTCACAGATGGCATGATTCTGTACATAGATGACCCCAAAGATTCCACCAAGAAATCACTAGAGCTGATAAATGAATTCCTCTAAGTAGCAGGATACAAAATTAATATCCAGAAATCAGTTGCATTTTCATATACCAATAACAACTAACAGAAATGGAAATCAAGAAAATAATCCTATTCACAATTGCTTCAAAAAGAATAAAATGCCTAGGTATAAATTTAACCAAAGATCTAAAAGACTTGTATTTGGAAAACTATAAGACGCTGAAAAAAGAAATTGAACAAGATACAAATAAGTGGAAGCACATACTGTGTTCATAGTGAGAAAGAATTAACATCATTAACACATCCATACTACCCAAAGCAATCTATAGATTCAATGCAATTAGCATCAATATTCTAATGGCATATTTCACAGTACTAGAACAAATTTTTCAAAAATATGTATGAAACCACAAATGACCCCACATAGCAACAGTGACCCTGAGAAAACAAATTTGGAGGAATCATGCTACCTAATATCAAACTGTACTATAAGGCCATAGTAATCAAAACAGCATGGTACTGGCATAAAAACAGACACAGAGATCAATGGAACAGAATACAGAGCCCAGAAATAAACCCACACCTTTACAGTCAGTTAATATTCAATAGAGGAAGCAAGCTCAGACAATGGGCTAAAGATAGTTTCTTCAATAAATGGTGTTGGGAAAATTGGACAGATATGTGCAGAAAAATGTTACTAGAACACCTTCTTATACCACACACAAGAATAAATTCAAAATGTATCAAAAACTTTAATGTTAGGCCCAAAACCATAAATATCCTAGAAGAAAATATGCACATCAAAATCTTAGACATTGCTCATAGCAATTTTTTATCAGATATATCTCCCCAAGCAAGAGAAACTGAAGAAAAAAATAAAAATGGGACTACATCAAATTTAAAAGTTTTTGTACCACAAAGGAAATCATCAATAAAATAAAGACAGCCCACAGAATGGGAGAACATATTCACCAATATATCTGATAAGAGGTTAATATCCAAAATTTACAAAATACTTACAAAACTCAATACCAAAAAAAAAAAAATACAACCCAGTTAAAAAATAGGCTAAGGACCTGAATAGACACTTCTCCGAAGAGGATATAAGATGGCCAATAGACATATGAAAAGATGCTCAATGTCACTAACCATCAGAGAAGTGCAAATTAAAACCACAAGGAGATATCATCTCACATCTGTCAGAATGGCTAACATCAATAAATCAATAAATAACAGGTGCCCGCAAGGATGTAGAGAAAGAGGGATGCTTTTACACTGTTGGTGGGAATGCAGATTGGTGCAGCCACTGTGGAAAGCAGCATGGAGATACCTCAAAAAATTAGAAATGGATGTACCTTTTGACCCATCAATCCCACTTCTGAGAATATGCCCGAAGGAACCAAAAACACTAATTTGAAAGAACACAAGCATGACTATGTTCATTGCAGCATTATTTACATTCACCAAGATATGGAAGCAGCTCAAATAAACTTTAAATTTTATTTTTATTTTAGTTAATCCTCAAGAGCTCATGTAGTTCTGTTAAGAATCTCTTAGTTTTAATAAGGCCTAGGAAACATCCAGTAATTATTTATTCTCTTGGTACTTAGAGAAAAGTTTTTATTAATTTTCAAAATCATCTTTTTTATTCTAATTTATATTAACATCAAACATAAACGACTGATTAAACAAATTTAAAAGAATAACAAATTGGGTGGCTAATGTTTTTGGCCTTTCATTTGCATTAGCGGCCTCTCCAATCTCAGCCTAGTTCTGTAGTTGCCAGGGGAGCTCACAGTTGTTTTTGTACTGACTTTACTTACTTTCTAATCTACAAACCCCAGTGAATCTGTGCAGTTCTGGTTTTGTATTTATTTTTATTTTTTAATTTTATTTATTTATTATTAGAGGGGAAGGAAGGGAGAAAAAGACAAGGAGAGAGATATCAGTGTGTGGTTATCTCTCACACAATCCCTACTGGGGACCTGGCCCACAATCCAGGCATGTGCCCTGACTGGGAATCAAACCACAGACTCCTTGCTTCATAGGTGGCACTCAATCCACTAAGCGACACCAGCTAGGGCTGGTTTTGTATTTATAATTTATCATTTATTCTCATATGTGACTAAAGTAATAATGACTTAAGAATATTTTCCACTTCCGGAAGTGACGTTTCCAAAAGTCTGGTGGCCTGGTTTAGTATAAATATAATTTTACCCATTCTAATGAACAACTATATAGATCCCAAAGTCTGTAATATTAGTAGGTGGATTAAATATTCTCAATGAATAACTAATGTATTAGTGAATTATTCTGTGAATTATCAAGGGAAAAGTAATTATTTTTTTCCACTAAATATATTTTTGAGCAACTTAGGTAGACCAGGCACTATTTTAGGCACTGGATATAAAGTAGTAAATGGAGCAGAACCCCAAAATTGACCATGTACAGATGAAGCTTTCAATCAATGTTACAGGTATTTTGAGGTACACATAATTTACTCACAGTAAACCTTGTGCAACCAACCCCAGCTTCCTAAGAACGTGCACATTGCGTTAGGGCTTTTTCTTCCCTGCTCTCAAGATATCTTGAATCCTCCTCACCTCACTAATTAAATTGGACTGAAATTATTGGTGTCTTTCACACTAGACCTTGCGGGTAAGAATAGATTCTTATTGATCTTTACATCCCCACTGCTTATTGCCACACCTTAAACAGAGTAGAAGGTTTTATAAATTTTTAATTGAATGAACAATCCTATTTGCTTTAACTGTTCATGGTTACTGTTCAATGACACGACCTTTTAAAAACAACTAAAATTCTAATGTCTCCTCAGGATACTTTCCTAATCTCAGTCATTGCTTCCATGTGAAGCCTAGTCTAATATGCATTTCTTTTTAATTCAGGGAGGCTTCTTGTACAGTTTATAAGATTTTCTCTTTGTGACTTCTCAGAGAATATAAATCATATTGATGTATCATTATCCACAACTACATTTTTAAGGAGCTATTAGTGGTATCTTTCAGTAAGCTAGATGTTTCTTTGAATACCAAAACAAATCTACTTTTCCATCATATTTGTAAAATTGAAAACATGGAACATTAAGTTAATAATTAAAACAATCGCTAGGTAAGATATCAGTGAGCAATTTAAATTCTATGCCTAATGAAATGAATGAAGTAAAATTGAAATGGCTTTTGTAATATTTACTTGTTATTTTAAAATAGGTAGATCAATATATTAGTAAGTTATAACATTCTTTTGTTAGGGCTTGCATTTACATCTAACAAGAGCCTCAAATGCTCTTATAATTTTACTTTAATAGAGAAGATAAAAATGAATTAGGGAAATATCCTAAAACATTAAGGTAAAGAATATTAAGTGAGGCAAACAGGAACAATTTTCCAGCTACATAAAGAATTATATTCTGTACATGACTCAGGGATCAACAAATGGAAGCATAAAACTAATTTAAGATCTCATTGGGGGGACCTGCACTAAGCCAATATTTGAAGTGTATTTCTTTTTAGTAATCTTTTCTTTTTCTTCTATTAGGTCTTATTTTTACTTATTTTCAACTGACATCCACTTCTTGTCAAGATCCTGTGTTCTGCCCTGGTTGGCATGGCTCAGTGGATTGAGCACCAGGCTGTGAAGCAAAGGGCCGCTGGTTCGATTCCCAGTCAGGGCACATGCCTGAGTTGCAGGCCAGGTTACTGGGTCAGGGGCACACAAGAGGCAAATACTCATTGATGTTTCTCTCCCTCTCTTTTTCCCTCCCTTCTGCTTTCTCTAAAAATAAATAAAATCTTAAAAGAAAAAATCTTGTGTTCTTTATTTTGATGCCTTTAATATTTTCTAATTTTAATTCTCCTATTGCCTCATTTTAAAGAAGTTAGCAAACAACAGCACATCAGAAGCAAAGTTCCTAAAGACTGAGAAGGTAAGAAACCACATTCTATGAGAATAATGGGGATGATTTCTGCCAAGAAGAGACAGAGGACTTAAAAGCTTCCTGCAAATAAACAAGTTTTCAGGATAAAAGGAAAACTAGTGTGCTCTAACATGGTTCCTACGGACTAACTCGAATCAGAGTAAACAGCACAGCAGACATCTATAGGTGACTGTATCATACTTTCCTACTTGGTAAGATTTTAGAAATATCTGATCATTTTTTGGAATTTTATTTTTGAGTACTATTTGAATCAAAAGTACTATGCTGAAGAGACTAGTGTGTCCTCAACTTGACAGTTATTGTCTTGGTCTCTGCAAGGAAATTTTGGACAAGCTATTGAATTTTTTAAAGGTCTCATTTTTCCCTTATATAAAATGGTGTGATAATAGTAGCTATGTTATAAAACCAATTTGAGGAATGAATAAGAGAATTTATGTATACTTCTTTGCAGTGTCTGGTATATACTAACTACTCCATAAGTATTTTATTTATAAATATGGTTATAAAGTTTCTAAGGAAATATTACTTTTTACAGGTCTGAGATAGAGCGTGGTAAACTAAGATTCCTTAAGGCACCTCATTATGCAATGCTTATTAAACAAAACCTTCACAATTTACCTGACCTGCAAACCAGAGGTTAGAAAGATGTCAGTTAAAACCTTTGTTCTCTGGATCCTAATTTGCAAGCCTCAAGATGTCTTTCCATACAATCTAAATTGTCTAACATCTGATTGTGTCTCAACCCAGATCTATATGCATACAATTTTGCTGTATTTTGTATCTTATATTGAAGTCAAATATTAATTTAATATTAAAATTATTACATATACAGATTTGAAAAGCTAGCATGTTATTTTCTTCATTAATTATATTACATATATATATCAACATTAGAAAAATTGTGAAGTTACAATTAATTAAATATAATTACGTGGATGTGCCAAAGTTTATCCATAAGAATAGTGAAAATAGAAAAAGGGTATTCTAGATGCTACAAAAGTATAATATGGTATCTAAAGATGCACGCACACCAAGAAGCCATAATCAAAGACGTAAATAATCCCAACGATATTAGTTCCTTTCTAGGAAGTTTTATGACTTATAGTCATAAATAATGTTCACATTCTGGAAGGAAGACTTTCAATGAGCAATGGGCAGCGGAAGGTCGCCCAGGTTAATGCTCTGAACCTGTCCGCAAGGTGCCCTCCTCTCTGTCTTCCCAGTGAGTTAAGGCAGCCCAGCCTGGGCTGTCCTGCTGCTGCTTCTATGCTAAACTCTTCATTGCGCGGACAAAAAGGGGCCACACGCTAAACCTGACAAGCTCAGGGGAGGCCTGCGTGGCAGCCTCACAAACTCAGAGAGGAAAGTAACCACAGTGGATGGTTTGAAATTAAAACTTTCTAACTAAAATCAAGTCATGGCAGGTAGGCATGTCCTAGGCCAGCATCTTCCCTGACAAAAGTCAATCGTTACCTTAACTGAGCCTGTCTATCATCTTTTTGTATCTACAATAACATACCTTCGGAAAGTCAGTATAATTTCCTTTTTTCCAGATCCTTCAAAGCACTGGCACTGCACCGCAAATCCCCTCATTGTTATGGTTATCATTAATTGTTGACTCCTAACTATCCTGTTCTCACTTATGTAAAAGAAGTAGTGTAATTTGCCATATGTAATGTGCACTTTTTTGCCCAAATTTTTGAGGGAAAAATAAGGATGCGAATTATACATGTATGGTACTGATTCCATACCTATATAAATGTTTTTATTTCTTTTATTTATGCTTATCTGTTAAAGGTAGAACTCTAGAAAGCGATAATGATATCCATAGGTAAAATAATACCCTGGAATATGATCATTAGTTTTGTTGAACTTATGATGACTGTGCAAGGAAAGCAGTTTTGGCCAAGAATTCAATGAAATGAAATGAAGAGCAATGTATTGTTATCCACAGAGTAAGACAGGTGATGCCAACTGTTATCCACTTGATAAGACAGGTGATGCCGGCTTTATTACCATAGGGTGAACAGCTTAACATTTCTCTTTGTACACTTTAGGTGGGAGAAATTATTGGAAAATATCAGAAATGGTTTTCTTACACTGTAAGATTTAAGCTAAAAGTTATTTAATCTGCTAAAAAGCATGACAACAGAGCTGCCGAGAGATGCTTTGGGCCTCCTCCCACAGAGAGTGTCATCAGATCGTGGAGGCAACGGAAAGAAAAGCTTCTTCAGAGGCCAAGACTGAAGAAGGCAGTGGGAGGGATGCCTTCAAAGTGGCCAGAGATGGCACCAGAGATGAAGACCTGGATTCTGGAGCAGCGTCAAACTGGGATCTCTGTTTTGACCAAGATGATACAAGAAGAAGGTGTAAGGATTGCACAAGAAAGGAACATTGATGATTTCTCAGAGACACCTAAATGGTGCTTTAACTTTATGAGGAGAGAAGGTTTGAGCATGAAGACATGAAACGAACTTGCCCCGAAACTTCCAGAAGCCTATGAGAGTCAAGTTTCGGAATTTCATTCTTACGTTATAAATCTTTAAAAGACTTACAACTTTGAGCTGTCCCAAATCGGCAGTATGGATGATGTCCCGCTCACATTTGACGTGCCATCCAACAGAACTGTGGATATAAAAGGAGCAAAGACCGTGGCTGTTAAAACTAGTGGTCATGAGAAAACACCTTTCACTATTGTTCTAGCCTGTTGTGAAGATGGGACAAAGCTACCACTTATGATCATCTTTAAAAGAAAAAGGTTTCTGAAAGAAAAGATTCCAAGTTGAGTTATTGCCCATGTGCAAGAAAAAGGATGGATGAATGAAGGAAGCATGAAAATCTGGTTTAACAAAGTCTGGTCACAAAGGCCTGGAGGATTACTTAAAAAACTAGCTTTTGCTTGTATTTGATCACTTCAAAGCCCATGTTACACAAAGAGCAAAAGCAATTACAGCAGACTTGAAAACCCAACTTCCTGTGATACCTGATGGACTGACCAGCCAACTGCAAACTCTTGCTGTGCCAGTAAATAAGCCCTTAAAGGCCCTAATGAAGGAAGAGTGGATGCAGTCATCTGGTAATGATTAAACATCTACAGGCAGGATCAAGAAAGCATCCATTGCCCACATTTGTGACTGGATCCTAAGATCGTGGAATGGTGTCAAGAAGGAAGTGGTTGTGAAGTTGTTTAAAAAAATGCTGCATCAACAATGCTGTGGATGGAACTGAGGAGGATGAAATTTACCTGGGAGAGGAAAGTGACTCTTCAGAAGACAACAAACAGTAACTTAGAAATGGAAGAAGATGATACTTCTGATATTGACAGGGAAGAAGAGTTCCTGGCCTTCTATGACACCTAAATGTCATAAATTTGTTACCGGTACATAAAATTTCTTCTACCTTGTATCTGTTCCTGTGTTCTGTAATTAGTTACATAAAATTTCTTGTACCATAATATGTTCAAAAGTAAATGCTAAGATTCCTTTATAAAACAAAGAACAAGTATCTAAATATAAATAAATAAATAAATAATTGAATTTAAAAAGAGATGTTTTTCCTGAAAGTTTGGGCCAAAAGCATGGGTGTGCATTATACACAGCAAAATATAGTATGGGCCTATCACTTTCCTTTTTACCCAGTTCCGAAGGTTCCAACCCCTACCCCTCCTTTGTTTCCCGCCCCCATAATTTATCACCAATGGAGTTCATGTAACCCACTTACATCTTCTCTTTTGATTGCAGTGTATAAAATAAGGTGAAAAACTGCCATTTTCCAGAGCATTTTCTCAATCCATTGAGGTTTGTTTCCTGGTAATTGTCAGTTTGACTCAAATAAACTCAAAAAATTCATACAGGTTTGGATATATCTCCTATTGACAGAGGTAAGGAATATTTCTTTTTTGGTAGTGTCATTTAACTTTTTAAATTGTGTACTAATATTGGATGTTAGTAACTCTCAAGTAGCACATACATTTATTACTTTTTCTTACATTTCTTTTTTTTAATTTATTTATTTTTCTTGTATTTTTTCTATTACCATTTACCCCCTTTTACCACAACCCTTCCCCCACCCCACCATATTCATGGAACATCTGATTGGCTGGCAGTAAAGGGGCAATCCTAACTATTTTAAAATAATCACCATTGCAAATAGGTATTTTTGATAAGTTGTGGAAGGAAATCAGAAAAAAAAAAAAGCCGGGGGGTGGGGAAACTTGAAAGTCATGGAATTTGCCAAGCTTTGCTATTTAATGAAAAATTTTTTCATTCAAACTTTTCTATTTAAGGAAACATTGTTTCATTCTTTACTGTCTATTCAAAGTTGAATTATAAATAGATATGTAGTTTATTGGGGCTTTTATAACTGATATATATAGAATAAATATATATGGGTATACTTATATATTATAATCAGAAAATAGTTTTATGGTGAAAATTTCTTATTTTCATGAAGAGCTTCAAATATTAAAGAGAAAAACAACATAAAAAGTGTTTTATGTTTTTCCTCTAAAGGAAAGTATTTAAAATCAGACATAGCTAAGATATATTTTTTTTTTCTATGACAAAGAAACTACCTGTAGTATTCAGGGGGAAAAAACCTGACCAATGCATCCGGGCTTTTTCAAGGGCCACTGCAATTTTTCTTTGATTATTATGCACAATCTCTAAATTGCAGAGGAAATGGAAATGGCAGAGGCAAATTTAGCAGTTTAGTAGTTGGAATTAAGTTGCTTTGTCATCAGAATAAAATGGCATATATTGGTAGCCTTACATGTGAACTATAAAAATGCTCACTCCTTGATGTGGTTGGCCCTTCTGACTTGAACTAGAAAATACACAAAGCAGATAAAAATGCACTATTTGTCCAACAAGGATTTCAACCTAAGTAACAGTAACTGTTATCTGTGTACCCTGAAGCTCTAGAAGCATATGAATTTATAATTCACATTGATATGCATTACGTCATTTCCCCAAACCTTACAAAGTATGCAATCGGGACATTAGATATATATTTGCCTATATAAATCATGCTAAATTGCCAAGATAATTTATAAATGTCCTATTGCCCTATTTGCCTAAGACCCTGCCTCACCCCAAGAGGCAGACACTCCATTTGATCATGTGTCCAGGCCTTAATAAATGCTCACAATTATAAGACATCTAATATCTGTGCTGAATAAACAAGTGGATAAGCAGAAAAATTTATTCTTGTTTTAAGCTGCATATTTACTATAAGTCAAACTAAGAGACAAGGCTATACTTTGCAGAAGGGACTCTAAAGACTTAGAAATACTGAGAAATACTGGAAAATGACAGAGATCTTACTAAACATAAACAGATGCCTGTGCTTCCCCCTGAGCTTTTATGGTCCATTAAGAGTAGGGAGGGACTAAGATGTGTGGAGTTTTAAAAAACGTCTCATGTTGTTTTCAGCTCATTTTAGGGGATCAAAACTAAAGATTTGTGCAAAAGGGCTATAATATGTTAATCATCCTTTAATGAAGAACAGGGTAGATGTCAGATATATTCACTAAAATTAAATGTTGTCCTTAACCAGATTTTGACATGGGGTGTGTGTGTGTGTGTGTTTAACAGTTGGAATGAACTTGAGTTCTATGTTGTTCTGTCTGAAAACAAACTTTGATATTTAAAAGGAAAAAATGTAGAACTTTGAACTAAATGTAAAACATGTTTTCCAAGAAGCTTAAAACTAAGAACTGATAGTTGTCATGTTCCATTAGTTTAGAATCTCAACCCAGTAGAGAGGTGGACATTGTAAATCAAAAGCCCAAATTGCCAATACTTGCCAGCACCGTACCTTTCAGAAGACTACTTATATAAAAAGGAGTAGACACTCAGATTTATTGTTTATACATTTTAGTGCCCCTCTCTATTGCAGACAATAACATACTCATGGGAACATAGCCATTGGCAAGGTTCCCTTTGAGATCAGTTTTGTTTCATAGGGAAGGAGACAGAGAAAGTAGACCAAAGGTCTTATACATGGTTACCATTTCTAGTGGGTCAAAAGTCTTAGACAAGTGGAATTCATGTGGTTCACTCTATTTTTGATTGCAAACTTACAGCAGGACAAATACCGGTAACTGAAGTTAAAAATTACTCTCATCTGAATAATAATTGCTCCAATGAGTCCAGCTTTGAGAAAAGAGACAAAACTTGTTTTATAATATAATATTGTGTCTGACACTTGATATTAAGAGAAGACAGAAAAAAGTAATATCTATCTTCAAAATGTTCAGCAATCCTATTTTTGCTTTAAATAATTGGCATTAAAATTTCCCTTTATTTCTACAGACTATGTAATTTTTTCTAGTTGTATTGTTTAGTATAGATTTTTAATACAGTTGTACATATAAAATAGCAAATAAAAATGGGTATGTAATAAAAAAATCTCACTTTTCTAGATTTGAAGTTCTGTAATCCAAAGGAAATAATTTCAGTTCTTTAACTGTCTCTAGTTTATATCTGATTGTTATGTCTATATCTCTAAATTATTTGGCTTACCACTTTTTATTGGTTACTTGATTTTTTTACATTAGCAATTGTTTTTATTATTATAGATAAGTAGTAACTTCATGTTGCCCGATTTATCATTTTTCTTTATATTATGTATTTTTCCTTTATATATTTTCTATAAGGTCAGCATGTTCTGAAGCCTTTCTCTGTAAGATGAGGAAATCTGTCTTTCCCTTTCAGTTCTCCTTTCTTGTATTTCGCATTGCAAATAATGAAGCCATTTAATTCTGTTCTGCATCTATTATCAAATGTCTATGGGATTGTGAAGACAGAAGCCTGAAGTGACCTGGACTCTGTGAGGATGATGAAACTGGAAAATTCAGTGTTATAGATTTTTTTTAAATCACCCCACACGATAGGTATTTTTATTAATTAGAAACCCTTTTTATTATGAGAAAATTTTGGGATTATTACTTTGCAAATTTCCCACACTCTCTTTACTCTTTGTAGAACCCCTGCTATTTGTGATTAGACAAACTGAAATCATGTATGGCACTTGCTTTTTCTTTCACACTTTTCATCATTTTGCCTTTATTTCATTCTCAAACACATCCCCATTCTTATTTTTTTAATTTTCAAGACTCACACAACATGATTTATCAAGTGAAGTCCTTTGACTAACTCCAACACAATCATTTTGGTCTCATATATATGAAAATTAGGCTCCTATTCCAGCCCTAATGAATGAGAGTCTCTGCTTGCGGCACCCAGGGACTGCCATTTAAATAGAATATTGTTTTGCTCACCTGCCTTTTTATGCCTGTTGTGTGTAAATGTTCATGTAATTTATCGCTGGTCTTCCTATCTTCTCAGTGAATCCCTAGGAGTGGGAATGCTGTTGGATGTTTGCTTTATCAATTTTTATTGCATTAGTAACAACAGAAGACATATGAACTGGAATCTTTAAATGCTTACTAAAAACTGGAAAGTTCTTCTTCCTTCTAAATTACAGCATTTTGTTATCAGAATTTGAGGTTTTAAAAAAGCTAACAAACGTCCAGGTTAGTCCTACAGATGTGCAGGAATTATGCCTAAAAGAAAGGAATATGATGCACAGGACTAGGAATGTGAGAACAGCAGTAGTGACACGCAGAAATTGGGCTGATACAGCCTAAAGCCAAAAACAAATACCTTCTGCACACAATCCCATAGCTGCTTTCACAGGAGAAGCATAACAATATATATCATTGTCTTGATTAAAAGATACAGGAATATTGAAAACTGAAGTATTTTTATTTTTTAGTAAAGGCTTCATTAAACAAATACATCCATCCTTATGTGATAAATATTAGACAAGCCTGTCTCTCAATGTGCGCATTTTTGTTATCTTAATTATACAGTTTATGATTTATCAAGAACCATGTTCTGGGCTACAAATAGCACCTCATCAACTGTGCATTTCATCTGCCATTCACCCATTATTTTTTGGTGACAGCACAATATCTACCTATGGTAATTGCATGCTGGTAATTTATTTTTAATATCTTTCAGCTGGTTCAGTTGGAATTTTAAAATAGATAATAACAGCATTGTGTCTTAAACAATATGATTTTTTTCTTTATTAAATACAAAATAAGTACCTTTTGTGCAATAGAGAAAAAGCAAAAAGAATTGTCTAAGAAAAGACATTTAACAAACCATTAGATTTTGAGCACTAAATGTCATCTAATTGTTTCGTGAATGCATACCTTATTATTTTATCCTTTTAAGTGGAGTATCTTTGTAGTCTATTTTTTCAAGTAAATAAAATATAAAATAACATTAATTTTCTACAAAACTAAAATTAACCAATTTTAATTCTTCTATGTCTTTTATTTTAACCATTTGGTTGGCTTTCTAATATATAATGGCTAGTACTAATCAGGAGGAAAACATAGTAAAATGTTATATTAAACTATTAAGTGTGTTTGTAAGAGGCATTCAGGATATGACACTACATTTTGGAGATCTTTTATGTGAACCATTAATAAAAATGAAACATTAAACTGAAAATATATAGATCAGCTAGGTGTATGAGAACTAGGCAAAATATGAACATATTCCAGTGTTTCCGTGACTATATTGCAA
Organism: Mormoops blainvillei; assembly: GCA_004026545.1. Classification (NCBI taxonomy): domain Eukaryota; kingdom Metazoa; phylum Chordata; class Mammalia; order Chiroptera; family Mormoopidae; genus Mormoops; species Mormoops blainvillei. Next base: position 227,435 of record PVJD01001690.1, read on the forward strand.
AACAAGCAACAAATATAATAGAAACTGAGCTAAGAATTCACCAGGTATCATCTTGAACATTCTCCTCTTAAACAAGTTTTACTCCCTTGATCAATAAATTTATGTCTTTCATCAAGACCCTTTTTTGATCTCCAAACCACATATGTAATTGCCTGCGGACATCTCCACTTAGACAGAGGCGCCTCGAATTACACAATCACATTTAAGCCAGTTATCTCCCTTTTTCTCCAAAATCTCTTACTTAGAAAATTATAACCCATCCACACAACAGCTTGGACCAGGACACCAGGTGCCATGCTGGACATTTCCCTCTTAACCAATCGCCAAGTCTTATCGATTCTATTTCCTAAATAATTTCTTTACTCTGATCTCTTGTGTCTATTTTTACTATCACCATCTTAATCCAAAACTCAATATTCTCTTGACTTCAAGAGCATTCTAGTTCTTCACTCTTACCACCCTTCAACACAGGAGCCAGAATAAAAATATTTAAAACTCATTTAATCATGTACTTCTCACCAACATGCTTTGGTAACATCTGATTGCCTTTAACATAGTTTCTGAAATCTCTACTAGAACTCACAGGATACTCAGTGTAACACCAGTTTATCACTTTAATCTATATATACTATCCATGTCTTTTTGCAGTCCCTTAAATAACTCAAGTTTCATGTTATTTTCAGAGTATGTCTTCTGCTCCCTTTTCCACCTAGATAAGTTCTTTTCATTTTTCAAGAGTCAGTTTCTACATTATTTATTCCTTCAGGAAGAATTTCCCTAAATAGCTCAAATTAAGTTAGCCCTTTATTTTATTTTTCCCCGTCTTAGCACTCAATACCTACCTCTCCCAGTAGACTGCCATCTTCATAATAACAGAGATAAATACTGCAGACGGCAACAGGAAATAAACCTTGCTGTTAAGTTCTGGTGGCTCACTCAATTTCTACTTCCCCCACTCTGAGAACCTCTGGTCAGTGAACATGGTAATGAGAACTTCAACTGACTGGCTAGCTGAAGAGATGATTTTGTCTAATAACTATTGACATGCTGACAATTTCTAATTCCCTTTTGCTCCAGACCCATATGCTCATCTGGCTGCTTACTGGACATTCTAATTGAATGTTTCTAATGGATTCAAAATTAACATACATTAAACAAATACAACTCTTAGAGCTAGTAAGAGGGGTCACTTCTCTGGACCCTACATTGTAGGAGTTCCATGCACGAAAAACATACTGCAAGTAAATTTACCAAGGGACACATGAGTGCCTCTGTAACTCAGGATTTGGCACTCCACACCAGCGCAGAACTTTTCATAATCTAAAACATTTATTTTCATGACTAACTCTGTTTAGGCCCAAGGGAAATTGTTTTTTACATCACTCACCTTGTGTCCCTGAAATATAATGTGACTATGGCTAACTTCAATGATGATTTGAGAAATTAGCTGTTGCCAATATCTGAAAGGCCACTTCTTCAAAGAGTAAGTCCAATTTTGAAGAACGATAGAGAGAAAGCAAATAAATTTGTCACGTTCTTTTCTCTCAGCAGGAAACAAGCTGTTCTTTCTTTAAAAAGTACTGTTTGCCAATAGTGACAATTGCTGATGTTTATTTTTCTTCCTGTTTTAACTGCAGTTCTGAAGGGACTCAAGGTATTCACAAGAACTGCACACGGGAGATGAATAATTGACAGTGTTAAACAATTCATATTATTATTTAATAATACTTTAATTGTGGCCCTGGCCAGTGTGGTTCAGTTGATTGTAGTGGCATCAGTAAATGAAGGGTTGTGGGTCCAATTCTTAAGGTACATCACCTAGGTTGCAGGTTCTAGCTCCAGTCTGAGCAGGTATAATTCCTGGTCCAGGCATGTACAGGAGGCAACCAATTGATGCTTCTCTCTCGTATTGATGTTTCTCTCTCTCCCTTCTCTCCCTTCCTCGCTCTCTAGAAGCCATGAAAAAATGTCCTCAGTTGAGGGTAAAAAAAAATAATAATAAAGAAATAAAATACCTTAATTGCATAAAATATGTCAAGTCATAATATGCCTTAGGCATATTCTTTTTATTTCCATATGAAGCTATATATTACTTCAAAAGATGGTTAAGATTTTAATGTCATAGTAATTTATATAATGAAAGAAAAATATTTTGCAACATTTTTCTGATAATTATAATTTATTGTGTAAGATCCTCTTACAAAGTTTGAACTCAGTTTATTTGGGGTCTGACTACTACATTAAGAAATTTTTTGAGGTTTTGGCCAGGGAGCTCAGTTGGTTAGAGCATCGTCCCCGTACACCAGTGTTGTGGGTTAGACTTCTGGTCAGGGCGCATACAAGCATCAACCAGTGAATGCGTGAAGAAGTGGAACAGCAGCTCTCGCTCTCCCTCTCCCTCGCTCCCTCTAAAATCAACAAATAGAAAACATAAATGTTTTTACATTTCAATTCCTTAATTATTCAAAAGAGCATTTTGATAATAAGATATTAATTTTAAGAAGCTCCCTCGAAATTATGATCATAAGAAAGACTTTATTTGGTATTAATGTCATTGATATTGATGTCAAAAGAAGATGAATTGTGTGATAACCATGATTATTACAATATAATTAGTGAATTTGCTGAACTAAGGCCAAGGAAAATAATTTTAAGTAATAAAAAGTAACAGTTTAAGAGTAAACATCTCTATTTTACTATATGCCCAAACATTGCCATTCATCCACAGAACACAAAGATATGTGCAATCATTAAATTCTACCTTCTACCTTTGATAGTTTGCAAACTATCAGTAATATAAAAACCATAATTTTATATTTTTAATATTTTAAATATAGTTGTATTTGTCAAAGTAAGATTGTAGAACATGTATGATGTAATATTACTACCTTGACTTATAGTATTTATTAATCACATAATAAGCCTCTATGTGGAGTGTTTACAAATATTAGGACCGGGCTTGCCTTAGTCTTAACTTATTACTCACCTTCTGTATCCCCACCTAATTTACTGCTCCCTCTGTGTTCTCTATCAGAAAATTGCACCATTAATCATCTAGTTGTTCTGTCCACTTCTTTTATTATTGAGGGCATCATCTAGCCTGAGGGTCTTCAAAAATATTGCTCCCTTTGGTTTAGGCAGACCATCCCTAATCTACTTGATTAGTCTGTTTCTTTTGCAACATATTCTAATTGTACTTTCCATAATGAATATTTACTTACCAATTTAAATCTGATTTTCCTGCCAGGCTGTCAGGTAAAGGGTTAAAATGTTCACCATTGTTCCCAAACCCAGTGATATGTCTCCTTCATGGTATATAATTATTCAATTGAATTAAATCATTTGACTGAAAAGCATTTAATTGAAAATAATCCCGAAAGTAGAATTATTTCTCTTAAACATAATTTAAATATATGAAAGCATAATAAAGAATGGTACAATGAGAAATAGGAACATAACTCAAGAAGAAAAGTTGTTAAAAGGAAAATCCCAATGCTATATTCATATGCTGAGTTTATCAGCAAAACCAGATACCTATTCCAGCAAAGGTCATTAGAACATCCTAAGATAATTTTTTAACTTGTTAATGCTGAAGGACTACTTTTAGGAAGAATATTTTAAATTTACATTTGTAACAGGTTTTCAGTAATTCAGTAATGAATATTCAGAATGTTTACTTAATGTGAAACCAATCAAAAGTTGCTTCATTGAAACATAAAAGTATCAGAAATTTGCACAACCTTCATATTTTTAATTGTTTAATCTTTCTGGTTCATTATATAACCAAAAATTTAAATAGAGATTTGGGTTTTCAAAAGGCCTGTGATAAGTTTCCGTAATATCTGGTTGCTAAGAAAATATAGGGGTCCAGCAGAAGTACTACCTACTTGAGTGTGGTTGGTAGGATAATAATGCCAGTGTAATAATTTATAGTTTTAATTTGAACATTTCACCTAAAATGTAATATGGTATTCTTGGGTGTGATATTGTTATATTATAGAATTACATGCTTATGATTTTGTAATAAATGACTTTTATAATAAAAAGAGGACATTATTTGTGCTGGACCCTGTATATTATCTTCTTAATATTTATATATGTAAAATTAAATGTTTCTAATTTAGTGCATTTGTTAATGAGAACACTTTCATCAACTTTGAAATAAAAGCATTTTTCTCTTATGCAATCTGACATATAAAGGAACACATTAAAATCTTTCCCTGGAGATGAAATGTGTTAAGAAGCTATTTTTACTGTCACTGTAGTTTATTATCTTGTTGGAGGAATTATTGCTAATACTCTAGCCATTTTCTTTTTGAAACTCATTTATCATATTTTAAATTATTTTAGAGTAGTCATTAAAGCATCTTTGTTGCTTTAGGATATGTAAATTTTATAACACCATAATCCTCATATACCAGTAGATTACCTCATCATGTATTCAAAGAATGTTATAAATAGCAATTATTCGGTAACTAATAAAATTAGAAAACCTACTAAGACTAAGAACCATGTGTAATTTAAATCATGTCTAGGATATAGTTTTATTACACATGTTATGCATTTTAGAAAACATTCCAAATGTAAATCAAAACATTAGATTCATTCTTTTGGTCTATTAATGATTTCTGGGGGGCAGGGAGTTGTTGATGATATAAAGCACCTTTAATTTGTAATTTGGTTGGTGGACAAGTTTACAAGATTGAAATTTATTTTATGCTGTGTAGAGAACTATAGAAGACCTGTATACTTAAGCTTGACTTTCTTTTAAATTGTATTTATATTCATATGTCTATCTCCTGGAAACTGGCTCAAAACACAGTTAATAATGGGCAGAATTTTCCTTATAGGCATAATAGGTTCAGGATGTCTCCTAACAAGAAATAGACAACCTATAATAACTATTCCTAATATATTTGAATTCTAATGCCACAAAATGATTTTTAAAATTTACATGAAAAACTTCAACCAAGGTATTACCAACCAATTACTTTTACTAAACTCTTATTATAAGGGGAGAACAGAAAAAGGAGAATTTCCCAATGTAACTTATTTCTCAAAAGGAAAATGCAAGTTTCAAAAATGGCACATACAATAATTTCTCAGATAAATAATTCACAAAATCTCAAGAAAGTTATATGTATGTATTTGCATGTGCACACTTGCATATGTACTATAGAACACACATATATATGAGGTCTGTCCAGAAGGTATCTAGCCATATTATATGAAAAATAAAGACATTTATTGAAGACGAGTCAAGATATAAGAAACATCATACATAGGACAATGATGTCTTAATTCCCTTCGAAGTAAACACCTTGGACCCTCACACAGTTCTCCCAGTTACCCCCATATTTTCCTGAATCTCATCGATGGTCTGAAGTCTCTTCCCTTTCAAAGGTGATTTTAGTTTTGAGAAAAGGCAGAAGTCAAGGGCTCCAAATCTGGTCTATAGGGAGGCGGAGTCACCTGGGTGATTTGATGTTTTGCCAAAAACTCTGCACAAGACGTGATGCAAGAGCAGGCGTGTTGTGATGAAGCTGTCAATCAGCAGTTACCAATAGCTACAGGCTTCTGAATCACCTGAATACTTTCCATGGAGGAATGTTCAAGCTGAATGCAAAATTTGATGCACATTTGTTGTTCTACTCGTTCAGTCGTTTTGAATGCAACCTGGCCCAGGCATGTACAGGAGGCAACCAATTGATGCTTCTCTCTCATATTGATGTTTCCATACAGTACACGTGTTCACGCGAAGGCATCTACCACCCCCACTGACTAGTACAGTGAAGTCATCATTGTTCAAACATACACATTCCAGTCCACTTCCCTTGGCTGCCAGGTTACATAGATGTCACACAAAATTTTCTCATTATATTAACAATGGTTGGGCTTTTTCTGGACAGTCCTCATAAATCATTCAGCATAACTGAGTACGTAGTGCTCAAGAAATACTTTTTGAAAGAATGCACAAATGAATGCAAAACATCCAAAGTATATGCAAACATGCAACAGCATAACACCAACAATAGAATTCATGCTCTTAGTCAATACATATTTTATCTTACAATTTTCAGTCTCTCCATTAGATTAAAAATGAGTTTCATATTTATTGGTAAATATGATGAATAGATAGGCAGCGACAGAAGGAGAGAGATGGTTTCTTCATGAAGAAGGGCTTAGTAGCTTTCTAAGAAAAAACAGAAGAAAATTAAATGTACCAGTTTGTGTAGGGAGAAAGAAACAGGGAATATAGAGGTCCCCAAAATGGGGAAGTCCCCCACTAACCTGGTTTGTGGGAGAGTGAAGCAGAGAGCAGCCATTGAGAGTTACTTTGCATAGCAATAACAGCTGGCTAGCTTCATAGATATGTTAAGTAGCTGTTGCAGATGCTGGGAGCCAGGGAGATGGGCATAACTTTGACTGGTGAAGTAGTGGGAGGGGCTTGCTGCGCCTGCAAGAGAGCAAGAAGTGGGTTCCCCTACATCAAGGGGCCAAGCCTGCCTAGACTAAAAATGGCAGCCAAAAAAGACAGAAGAGAACAGAGTACTGGCAGAGGTGGGAGGAGTTGGAAGTAGGGTTACAGAGAAAAATCTGGGCTGGGTTTTCAACACAAGTGCGGCAACCACGTGGGGCTCTGGACCATGCAGCTTGGGAAGGAGAAGGCCTCTTGACATGTGGCTTGCGAGCAGTCTTGGTTACGATTTAGAAAGAAGGAGGGTTTCTGTCACGTAGACTGTAGTAAGGGATTAGGCCTTGCACTGCTGCTGTGATCATGTCTGCTCTAGCTGACTCCGAAGCTGAGAAGGACTTCTTTGAAGATGCTGCTTCGCAGACTTGGACGTTACCTGGACTATTAAGACTCGTGATTTTCCTGAGTTTCATCATGATCCAGAGTAACACAGAACATGCTTACCTGGACTAAAATGGAGGTTGATAAACATGTATCCTAGATCCTGAAGGAGAGAGCTGCTGCATGAGGATGGCAAGTTTGGTACCTTCCAGAGAGACTTGAGAACTGTTGCGTGGCCAGCTTAAGATAAGGACATGGGGAACGCTTGGGGTTTCGGGCTCATAACCTGGTGGGGAGTGTGGGAAGCGCTGGGTCTCATGGGAGAACTGGGTTCAGAGCATGAGTAATCTAGGCTCCCCCAGGGTTTGAATATTGTAAATAAAGATTTGCTTCTTACAGCAATAATTGTTGGGCCTTATACCAAGGCAACATATGGACCAGACCCAGTCTGCTTGGTACAATTTTGGCAAGCTCTGTAACATACATACTGTGGGAAATTTACATTCTCTAAACTTAGCTTTATAATTTATGACATATTGAAATTTAGGTTATAATTCATTATTTTAAAATTATAAAAATGTATATCATAATCTTTACATAAATTTGAATCCCCAGACATTTTCCTTTCATAGTTTGACATTAGTTTGTGTGAGGGTTGCAAAATAAAATGTAAAAAATTATTACTTTTCTTTAAAGAAAATATTGACTTATTAAGTGTAGTCAAATTTAAATACTACTAGGTAACATACAACTGACTTATAAGTTAAAAATAACTGCTTCTTTAATAGGAATCTGTGGAAAATTGTTAAATAGAAAATCTATTGATTGTTACATTTGTTTTCAAAATATAATTAGGTCTGTTTACCTCATTTCTCAACTTTATTAATATTTCACAGGGGAATTATTAACAATTTCTTTCTTGCATAAACACTAATATTTGCTGTGAAACATGAATTTTTTTTCTAGGAAATTCTATACTTTAGATATGAATTTTTTTTTTTTAACTCAGTAGTAAGGAAAGAAACTTTTGTAATAAAGATCTAACCAAAGAAACAACATATGTCTCAGGGATAAGTTCTTAATTGTATGAAAGAATTATTCTTTGACTTTTTTTTAAGATTTATTTACTTTATTTTTAGAGGTGAAGGGAGGAAGCAAGAGAGAGAGAAACATCAATGTGTGGTTGCCTCTCACACCGCCCCCTACTGGGGACCTGACCTGCAACCCAGGCATGTGACCTGACTGGGGAATTGAGCCTGCAATCCTTTGGTTCACAGGCTAACACTCAACCCACTGAGCCACACCAGCCAGGGCTTCTTTGACTTAAAGAGAAAAGGAGAAAACAAGAAGACAATCAAAATCATTTTTCAGATCAGTGTTTTCCACTGGCTTTTTAAAATTATTTCTTCAGGCATATTTCCTTTCACAGCTGAGACTGATTCCAACTTTTTTGACCCTTTTTTATGGATTTTATGTTGTTATGTTATGCATTTTCTATTTCATTATAGAAAATTTAAACATGCATCAAGTAAATGAAATAGCACAGTAAATTTCATGCGTCCTTCCGCCAAGGGCAAAAGTTCTCTCTGTTCCACCATTCTTGTTTCATCTACAGCTCTCTCCACTCCACACCCTCTAACCTGGCAATGAGGACAGTGACAATGATTCTTATGATGGTGATGATGATTACAGTGAGTTTTCAGAAGCAGCGTTTACATGCAGTGAAATGCCCAAAATGTAAATGTACCATTTTGAGAAATAGATGCCCCCATAAAGAACACACCTCTATTATATTTCTTTCTTCCCAGAAATTTCCCTCAAGACCCGTCCCAGTCAATATAACCCTCAGAAACAACCACTCCTCCAGTTATTTCAAACCAGATTATTATTGTCTATTGTGGGGCTGAATGTAAATGGAATTATGCAGCATGTATTCTTCTGCATATGGCTTTTTCTCTATCACTTTGTCTGTGAGATTCATGCATGTAGATGTGTATATCAGTAATTCATTTCTTATTATTTCTGAAAAGTATCATTTTAGAACTGGGATGAGACGCTTCCATATAATTTTCTTCTCATATTATCTTTGTCAGCTTTTGGTATCAGGATAATGCTGGCATCATGAGTTGAGAAATATTCCCCCAGTATTTTCTGTGAGATTTTGCATTATTATTACTTCCTTAAATGCTTAAGATAATTTCCCAGTGTACACATCTGCATTTGGAGTTTTCTCTGTGAAAAGCAATTTGGTATCTAATTCAATGTATTTGATAAATAAAGGCTATTAATAGTTTCTGTTTCATCTTTCAGAGAATTCATATAGCTCATCTAATTTGTCAAGTTTAGTGGAAATAAAGTTGCTCATGATATCACCTTTTATGATTTTAATATTTACATAATTAATAAAAATATTTTAATTAAATTTTCATAACTGATCATTAATGTCTTCTTATTTCCTAATGAATCTTACATAGTTTATCAATTTTTATTAACCTTTTCAAAGAGACAGTGTTCTGGCTGTATCAGCTTTCTCTGTTGCTTTTTTTACATTTTTATTTCTATTGGTCCTTTTTTTATAGCTACTATTCTTCTGCTTTAAATCCTTGAACCTGTTTATAACTAGTATAATAATTGTTTTAACGTTGTTGCTTGCTCATTCCATTCTCTGTCATTTTGTGTCTGTTCTATTAACTGATATTTCTCCAGATTATAGGTCATATTTTTCTACTTCTTCCAACTTTTAGAATTTTTGTGTTTTGCATGTTGGATATGAATTTTATGTTATAGCTCTTGAATTTATATTCTTCCTCGAAAGACTATTGGACTTTGTTTTAAGTCACTTGTAGGACTTATAGTTTTACTTGATTCTTTTGGGGCTGGTTTCTAAGCTTTTTAAAGTGGGTCTAGATTGGCCTTATTCTAGAGTCAGTTTAGTTCCATGACTAATACCCTGGGCCAGCTCCATGGTTATAGTTATACAGACGCCTGAATGCAAAAGGGCTTCACGATTGGTTTAATGCTCTTCTGTCACTGTCCTCAAATTCTTAATAATATTATTGTTGGGCACAGGCTGCCAGTTATCCAATGACTGAAAACAGTTGTTTCAGCTGATTTTCAAAAAAGATTTTATTTATTTGTGTAGAGAGGGGGAGCAAGGGAGAAAAAGAGAGGGAGAAACTCTGATCCCTTGCTTTTTGCACACCCCCAACTGTGAACCTGGCCTGCAACCCTTTTGAACCTGGTCATCACCTTTTGATTCACAGGCCAGCGATCAATCTATTGAGCCACACCAGCCAGGTGGCTTTTGTTTTGTTTTGTTTTTGTCCTCTTGGTTGTTGTTTACAGAGAGAGGGTAAGTCCCATGAAAACTCCCATACCCCTTCACATGAAAAAGTGAGATCAACAATATAATTTTAATATATTGGAGATTACTTTTGAAATGTAAATATAAATTAAAAATTATAAAATAAAAATTGTCTTTTTATCACTGCTGAATTTTAGAATTGAGAATTTTATATTTTTCTCTGTACCAAATTGTTGGTGTAAGCTCTTGCATTCCTTGATGTGATTGGTGGTATAAAACCATTTGAGATTTTTTAAAGTATAAATAATATTTAATGTTATTCAATTTATTTACAGAAAATGTTTGTTCACAATTATAAACAAATGCATACACATATATGTATAATTCTGAGAGCTATCTTGCAGATATTTGTAGGATTCTAGTATCCTAACTTTGTCCAAAGACTTCTCTTTAAAGCATGATATGCACATGAAGAAGTAATGGTGAAAGATGAATTGAATAAGGTTCTTAAATTTGCATACAATAAAAAGTCAAGATGTTTTTCAGTTCAGTCTACTAGATCATCGTTTTGAAAATACAGTTCAGAAACAGCTTCTGTGGGAATGAAGAGCCTATGAATCGCCTTGCAGATAAATTCCTGAACAAAGAATTATGGACCCAAACTGTCAATAGTGTCAAAGCTGAGAAACTCTGCTATAATGCAAGTTTTCCAAAGGCTAAAGAATATCAGCATATTAGAATGGATTTATTATGGAAGGCCTATTCACATATTCACTAACTCTATGGCCTGGAAGGGTGCAGAGGAAACTTTCTCTATTGCATCCAACTATGAGAAATACATCTGTGAGGAACCCCAGTCTTAGGAAAACCTCTCTGGTGGCTACTTACACTCTGTATAGCGGAAATGACAAAGGGAACTGTTGTTATCAAAACAGGCTCCTTGAATTCGAAGAGGATGATGAGATTCCAGAATGGCTGGGACCAACTGGCAACACCAAATTGCCTAAGCAAGAAAAATCTGGTTACCATAATGAGCTACAGAACTGTAGAAGCCAACATAGAATTTTTTGATCTGCATAAATCTTTAGCTTCAACCAACTGATAAGGATGTCTCTGGAGAAATAGATGGACCATCTAATAAATCCTTATTTAATTTATATAATAGAAGAGTTCTAGGTCTGGTAAAAAGAAGTCTGACTTCTATCCTCACACCAGAATGTCACAGCTACTTCACCAGTTCTCACACAGACTTAACAGCTTGCAGATCCACCATCCTTTAAATCAAAGGGAGGCAGGGCCCTAATGAGCATATCCTGCTACAATGTCAACAATTTGTACTGTAAATTTTCTTTTCAACTTTTCCCAAAATCACTAGAATAACTGCACATTGGAGAGGCACAATAATCAAAATTTTCAGTTTGCTGGCCATTGGTTCAAAATTGAGAGAGATTCTTCGAGACTCAAAACACCATGTCCAATAGTCAAAATAAAAACTTACAGAGATCAGTGATCAATGGAGTTTTGCTTCAAGAAGCCCACGGTATCCTCAAAACTATTTGGGGATTATTTCCTCTGTTTCAGAATGCACAATTTCAATAGGCATAGTTAGCTCTATTGTAATTCCCATTTTGGCTTCTTGACCACTACTATGGTAGGACAGGTCAAGTGGAAGCTACTAGAGCTGCATCTAGCTAACAAATATTAATACATTCCTTAAGGGTTTCAATAATTAGTGTTACCATGAAGGACTGAAGTAATGGTAATACACAGAGAGCAGCCTCTGCCACGCCCCCTACCGTACACAGCCTAGATTTCCCCACACTAAGGACTTCCTACATAGGATGCCTGAAGAGTGAACTATTATTTCCTACTTCTAAGATTATAGTTTCTAAAGTTTTTCTCAAACTAGAATTTCTGATGAGTAGAGTGGGTGAAACATCATTTTTAGGCAACTACACAACTTATTTTTAAACCCTCCTGATTAGGAACCTAGTCAAAGAAGCAGAACTGCAGGTCCCAGTAGTTATGAGAGATAGACTCAAGCCAAACTTTTCTCATATGTTTAAAATTCTTATCCTTGTTCAGTATTATAAATTCCTCTCAAAAGCTTCCATAATTTTCCCTCAAAACTGGAGATAATTCAACTAGATGTGGCTAAGCCTCTAATTTCAGTTTAATTTAATTTAAACACGCTCTTTCTGATAATGCTATTAATGTGGAGAAGAGGCCTGTTACCCCAAATGAAATGGGCCACAAACCGGGCCTCAGTTTATCTTTCATTTCATTCATTCAATGCCTGATGTTCTTTACTTATTTTCTAGATAAACTTTTATTCTACCTAGATTTTTATTTGTGTGTGGGCGTGAAAAACCTGTACAAAAATCATCCCTGTGTAACTTCATATGTTAACTGTGGGCATATTCCCTTCATTTCTAAAATTGTTCGACTGTGTTTCTCTCAGTTTCAGAATAAAATTTACCATGTATCTCAAAGTTACCGGTTCCCCTCTTAGTGTTGTTTTGGCCACAAAAATCTTAGGAATTTTGATATGTATTATTGCCCTTGCCATCTATTTCCAATTCTTTAATATTTTTACAATATTTGTTTATCTCATTTGTCATTCTTTTCTGTTTTACTCTCCTCCTTAACTAGGTCTATATCTCTTTTCTCCTTCTGAATACTATGACTTTTCCTCTACTCCTTGATCGAAGTTTTCAGAGATTTTTCTGTATGATAGTTTTGAAAGAATTCATTCATATATTCCTTAATTCCATCAGGAAGGGGAGCATTTATTTTGTTGTTTTGTGATACTTATAATTCTGTTCCTTGAGTTCTATGTCTAGATTAGTTTCCTAAATCTATATTTGTGTGATTTTTTCTGGGCATTTTTCCAATTTTGAATTGAAATTATTTGGTTATTTTTTAAGTTTTTGTTTCATTATAAAAAAGCCTATGGTGATCTCTGGTTATTGCTTAAGCTGAATATAAGAGTTTTCTATGTATACTGTAGTTTCAATTTTGAGTTTCTGTTTAACAAAAAAGGCTATAAAATTACAATTTTTCAAAGCATTTTTATGTATATTTTATTTTTTGAGAGTTTTAGATTTTTTAATACATAATTTCTTCCAGTGCCACTTTTAAAGGAACAGAGTACAAAGAGTTTGTTTTGCTAAGTCACACAGCCAGCTTATGTCGTGCCTTTGGATGCCCGGATCTTTGTATTTTCCATTAAACTGCAGAGTATCTGTCTTCCTTACAGCATCTATTCTTCAGAGCTATGTTTTGTCTAAATTTAATTTTAGTTAAATATTTTCTTAATATTATCTCCTACAATATCAATAATATAACTATCTCCTATGAGATGAATGTTGAAATAATTGATACTTTTAAAAAGGTATCTTTCCCCACAACCATAGGCACACACACACTCACCTATAGCAGATTTATCCTAAGACCACCAAGGCTTTGCCAAAAGTAATTATATTTGCTTAAAAGCAAGCAAACAAAACAAAACAGCAAACAATCTCTGCTCAGGTTTCCTTTTCTTCAAGATGTTTTCATAGTACTGAGTCTTAGCATTGATCCTCTATTGAATTCCAGAATAATTAGTTTTGTTAGTTTCCCAAGTCTGATCAGAATAAAATAATATCTAAAATATTAATCTTTAGGCTCTCAAAAAATAAGCCTTTTATCTGGTGACACATACTTTAAGAATTTATCCAACATCCTACAAATATAAATATTTTCTTTTTTAACAAAAATGGAAACATTTATATGGGGAATAAGTATATTTCCATTCAGTGCTTTTCTAAGTCACAGTTGAATTGTTTCATTATTGTTGTTGTCTTTTTAATATTCCTTCCTAATAAATGCAACCACAGAAGCTTCAACGGCATAGAAAATATTGCTGCTTTTCCACAGTTATTAACATCAGCAGAAGCAATTCAGCCCTCAGAGGAGAGTAAGCTCAATTTTTGGAAACAGATTTGTGCGCAGACGGAGAAGCAGCCAGCCACAACACAAGAATAAAGGTGTGCTAGCTAATCACTCCTGTCTCCAAATATTCTCAATTCCAGAAAACAGGCTTTTCATTTGGGGTGCTCAGAAGAATATTCTATAATGCTACTAATTATGTTAAATTACAATTATGTATTCACATCTTAGACAGCTTGGTTCACCCAGCAGTTTTCCTGCTACTTATAAAAGCAGAGAGGCAAGTTCATCACATGAGAAAGACTCAGACTGAAAAGTGGCCAGACACCGGAAGGACTGAGGTCAGGTGTCCCTGTAGCAACTGGACTCCAGCAGGCAGAATGCCACATACTTAGAGAGGAGCATGCGGAAGGGTCGGTGGAAACAAAACACACTGGATTTTTTAAGTATGTTTGCCAGGGGCTCATTACATTGTCTAAAATCTAGTTATGTAATACAATCACCTGGGAAGATTTAAAAACAGTACCAATGTCTATGTCCCACCTGAGACCAATTAAATCAGGATCTTTGAAAGTGAGACCCCACCATCAGTATTTTTAAAAGTTCCCTGGGTGAACTTAGAAATGCAGATTGTCTTAAGAGCTCTTGATCTCAGTTCTGGTCATGTTACCCTTAGAGATTTGCCCTTTACTGAAGAAGTGCAACGAACGATAACTACCGCTAGAAAATCTGAGGAACTGTCTCCTCATCCCTTTAGACTGTGCTTTGTTTATCTCTCAGAGAAACATATTTTGACATGGAGCTGCAGGTTTTTGGCTTTCTTAATTTTTCTATTAGGAGCTTGGCTATTCTCTTTCAATATTTCTTCTGACTACACAGTACTTACACATTTTACCTGTGTATAAATACATAGCAGATCCACTTTTGGCATATGTTTTACCATCCAACTTCCTAAATATATTTTCTAGTATTTTCTGAAATCAAAATTAATAACAGAGGATACCATTTATATATCCAAACCTATTAGTTAGACAAGCTGTGGTCCAACAGTGAACACTACAGGGCAGACGATATACAATGAGGCCTAATGCTGGTTTAGACTGACAATGGAAATCCACCCAGACAAGTATGAGCCAGTGTCCAAAAGATTTGGAAAAGTCTATGGTCAAAAATTCTCCAAATACATCCATGGTAGTAAGAACGTAAGACAGAAAGTTGATATACAGCAGCAGAAGGTCAGAAGGATATAGAGGGAAATAATGGAGGGTTTAGGGGTGTGATATTTGGAATTCCAGATAAAGTATTGATTATGGAAGTAGTATGTATTTGTGTGTGGCATATGCTAAGCAACCAGGGCTACACAAGACAAAGGCTAGGTCTGAGGATTTAATTCTAGAGGACAAAAGATAGTAAAATAGGACTTCAGAGTAAACAAGGAGACAGGTTTTGGGTCCAGCTGCATGTTAATCAGAGCAAGGGCATTGTCTGCAATGGAGAAAGCCAAAATTGGAATAAAATTAAGAGGACTGAAGAAGGCCACTAAAAACAATCTTGACTTTTTTGGACATTTGATCACGTATACCTCAGAAAATTATAGAACACAAAAATGCAGTGTCTAGAGCTCAGATATCTGAATTTTAATTCCAGAACTGCTATGGTGGGGAGTGGGGGGATACTTAATTCCTCTTTTGCTCATTTTGATCTGTAAAAACGTTTACTTTTACATAAATAAAAATTTTAAACTTAATCTGAGGATTAAAGTAGTATTAAGACATAATTTCATTCCCTTTTTAATCATCTTGAACGTGTCTCCAAGTCTGTTCCTCCCATGGTAATAAAAACACCAAATGCCAAATAAAAAATAACACTCTTTAAAAATTGCAATCAGGTGTGAGGTTCTATATGTCCTAATTCAGGACTCTAAGGTATTAAAAACACTTTTGATTGCTATGGTTCTTTTATCTGTAGACAGAGTCTATAGGAAGTAGTACATCCTCAGGTTTTAATATTTCTTGGGAAAAAAATACAGGCTCTCTCTTTAGTGTCTAATTTAATCATAGATTTATATACATCTTGAGTTATATATATAAAGAATATTTTAGATGGAAGAAGAATTCACCATCATCTTATTTTTCTCAAATGAAATAAAAATCAAGACATGATGGATAGGTGGTATAAAAAAGGTGCCCAGAAAAGTTCATTCTGGTCCCGTTCTTATAACTCGCTACTATGAGACTGAACAAGTCATAGCCCCTGTCTTTGAATGTCCTCATTTGCAAAAGGAGGAGATGGAAAGGTGGTCTTATGGTAGATCTCAATTATCCTCCCTGGAATCAAAATTTTATTTCCCTACATAGGAAATAAAGTCAATAATTATTATTTTGCTTTAAAAAAAGGTAATGTTTATAATTTCTTTAATATCAGAATGTGGGTAGCTATGTCTATTATGAGAACAAACAAGTCCTTCACTTTGCCTATCGGTCACACCTGGTGAACAGAGCTGTATGCAGAACATTCTGTTCAAGGTCAAATGGCCTGTTTAAACCTATACAGATCCACTTTGGCTGAGAAATTATCATGCACTCATCACAGGCACAGAGAATGCACAGTATCTGAGAATAAGATCTAGGGAATCTAGCTGTATGATATTGTATTATAAAGTTTTAAACCTTCATGTTTTCCTGATGCCTCAACACCCCCACAAATAGGCTGTGAGTACCCCATCCAGCGGATTAAGGGCACCAGTGTAATTAAGCCTGGTTCTTGCCACAAGTTCCCCTTCTTGGCCTACCTTGTCTGTGACCTAGGGACATTCAAACACACCAGTGAAATCTTCTCATATCTTTCCCACTGGTATTCCACCTTGACCCCTGATACAGGCACTTGCCTGTGGGTCCTTACTCTCCGTTCCCTTGGGGTTTCTCCCATATGACCCCCGCATGGTGTGCCACACCTCCCTCTTCTAGGACCTGTCATTTTAATAGGTCTCTTTTACTTTTGTGGCCCCTCTGCAGTGGTATTTCATGTCTACACCAGATTAATCATCAAAAAAACCATTTTTTAGTAACATAATTATTTCTGACAACACCAATCGCCACTCTCTTGGACCATCAGGACACTAAGTCATTCTGGTGAACATCGCTCCCCCCTCTGCCCTCTTTCTCACGGCTCCTCTGTCTTCAGCTCCCTACCACCATTCCATGGTCTCCAGTTTGTTGTGGCCCAAGACATAACGAAAAGTGTCAGTGGCCACATTCAGTAGCCCGGCTCCAAGTTCAGTATCGATAGAATTTGTCTTACTCTGTGTAAGATGACCTTTTCTTGAATAATTATTATAAGTTAATATGCTAAAAAGCTTCTCATTTTTCACTGTAAGTTGAATTTGAAACAATCCCCTACTTGGGGTTAAGGAGAGGATGAAGGAGGTAAAGGGGGTCAAATATAGAGTGACAAAACAAGACTAGACTTTGGGCAGTCGGCACACAATGCAATATACAAATGATGTATTAAATAAACTAGATTAACTCATTTTTCATTCAACAAACATTTATAAAGTATTTGCTATGTGACCGGTATTATCCTTTTTCTAACCCTTTACTAATGAATTATTGGGCTTCAAGATGTTGATTGAACCTCACCCTAATAACTAGAGGTTAATCAGTAAATCCAAATTTTCAATCAATGATTTAAAATGAGGTAAAAGACCAAGCATTAATATTGGCCTGTTAGCACTTTCGTTCTAGATAAGCGAGTTTACAGAGTCTAACCAATTAGACCCCAAAATGTCTGCTATTGCCTGTCATAATAACTTCTCCTATTGGATGTAGTGGACAGAGCTACAAGGAGACTCTATTTAAAGCTTGAGTTGCTTCTTTCAAACTATACATTTGGGGTAGAAAATAGAGAATGATTCATTTACCTTAAATTACTTCTCCCACCCACCTACCAAAATGCCCAACTGCGGCTCTGTGATTTTTTTTCCTTTTCTCTTAGACTATACCCATCCACATCTCTTTCTGATGACATATTACTTCTGTAGATTATTTAATATTTCAGTTGGGTCTTTATTCTAGAAACCCTTCTATTTTTGTAAGGTGGGCTGGCCAGCTGTTACTCTGATCTATTATGTGCTTATTTTACATTATATATTCCAGATCTTTTTTCCAAGTGATGGGAGGGATTTATATTGAGGCATAGTTCATTTATTTATTTTTCTCTGATGCTCCACCTACAAGCTTTATTTTACAAAGGTGGTTACTGAGAATCAGAGGGATTATACAGCTAATTCACTGATGTTAGTAAATTCCTGAAATGGAATTTGAATACAAATATTCTTACCTCAAATATAATGGTTTTCCTTTACCTCTTGATGCTTCTTCCACATTATGGTAGATGGGTAGAAACCCAAGGAATAAATGCTACCTAGAGTAGTGATAGAATCTGAAAGAGAATGACAAAGTGAGAGTTCACTGACTTCTAGAAACAAGAGCCATCCCAGGCCAGCATCCTGCTGATAAGGAGTAAGAGCTCGAAGACCCCCTACCTTTAGGGGTCTGTGGATTTCCCTACAACAAAGTCTACGTTTCTTTTCAGACGTATTAGCTATTGTATTTCAACCCTCCGTAGGGACATTGGTCAGCAACCAATCCTCAAGGTACTGAAGTTTTTAGAAATTTGAATACCCCATTGCCACTTTAGATGTTCTGGCAAGTTCTGAATGAGAACTGGCTTCCTCCTGACAATTTTCCAATCATGTAAACTAACAGCACAGCCTTATGCTAAGAACAGGCCAATAAAAAATAAATAATACATTACCAAGGGCAAGTTCTACTTACTGCAAACATGTTTTGCTTACGACAAATGTGCTTGAAAAAGATTTACAATCACATTGTATATTTTATAAAATTACAAGGAAATACAGTGATACAAGATTACATCTGAATATTTGACAATTTTTATATCAATGTGTAAAGACATTGCTTATTGCTAAAAATAAAAATAAAGTGGAGTAGAGAATCATTGTTTATTAATACATATAGTTATCCAAGGAAAGTGTCATGTGATTTATAAATTGAGAATTTTTTAATCTACAAATTACTAAAAATCATATTTTGCAGAGCTGACGACACACTAAAGGTGTAAAAGCAATAAGGGGCATTGAGCCAAATTGGCAAAGGGGTTTGGTTCTAATTCTGGAGTAAGACCACCTGGATCTGAATCTCAGCTCTCCAGCTGCCTGTTCAGAACTTTAGTCAATTCGTTTGAACTTTTTTTTTTTACGATTTTATTTATTTATTTTTAGACAGAACAGAAGGGAGAGAGAGAGAGAGGGAGAGAAAAATCAATGTGTGGTTGCCTCTTGTGCACCCCTTACTGGGGACCTGACCTGCAACCAGGCATGTGCCCCGATGGGAATCAAACCCGCGACCCTTTGGGCGACCCTTTGGTTCGCAGGCCAGTGCTCAATCCAGTGAGCCACACCAGCCAGGGCTCGTTTGAGCTTTTTAAACTTCATTTCACAGCTTGCAAAGTTGTAATGTGCCAGCTTCTCTTTTAGAAGATTGATGTGAGAATTTAATGAGGATGGCCCATGCAAAACCCTAAACCGATCACTTTTTCGGATATATACTACTATTAATGTAATCAGTATGATTTTTTTAAAGAAGATTTTATTTATTTATTTTTAGAGAGAGGGGGTGGGGGTAGAAAGAGAGGGAGAGAACTATAGATGTAAGAAACATCTATGCCTCTCACATGCTCCCTGACCAGGGACCAAACCCACAACCCAAGCATACGACCTCGCGGGGAATCCTACCAGTGACCTTTCACTTTGTGGGATGATGCCCAACCAACTGAACCATACCACTAAGAGCGATATATTCAGTGTGATTCTCCAACAATGCTTTGTTAACTTGTTTATTCTAAGGATTCATCAACCAATATTATCATTGGCCTATTTTATGGATAATGATTAAAATATCCACTCTAAATAAGAGACAGTGTTAATCGATTTTCTGCCATTGTGATATATCATCATAGAACCTCTCTTGTTCTTCAGATTTCAACATAATATTACACTGTTCTAGAAAAGAAACTTCCATTTTTTTTTCTATTAAGGATCACTGACTTATAAAAAAAATTTATTTTACCCAATTAGAGCAATTTGTAATTGATGTTATATGATTTTGTAGTCTTAGGCAAATTATAAATGATGTACAGAAATTATAAAAATTTTAAAATATATATAGCAAAAATTTTAAAACACCCTTGTGTTTGATATTATGATCAGTTAAGAAAAAGAAAGAAAATTAAAGCAGTAATAAGAAGGAGAGATGGGAAAATTGAATTGGAAAAAAGGGAGTGAGACCGCAACAGAAAGGAAAATGAAAGAAGGCAAATAATCATAGGAATGAAAGACAGAGGAAAATACAAAGAGAGGAACTTTGGGAGAGAACCATTTTTGAGGAGAGAAAGATAAACACTACTGCCAGAAAAATCATAATGTGCCCAAGTA